>JAKCOX010000470.1:0-79369 GCA_022605575.1 Laterallus jamaicensis coturniculus | reverse complement strand
ATGCAGGTACATTTGAGTTTCCCAGGCAAACGAAAGCAGTTACACCAAAGTTTCTAGTTTCTGTTTGTGTCTCCCCTGAGGAGGTTTCAGACCAGCTATGTCTTTCAGTACTATCTCTTTTGGTTTGGAAGCTATTCCTGGACGTTTGGCATGTTTGGTAGAAAAAGCTTCGCCGGCCGAGAAAAACACTTTTGGTGCACCATGCAGGTACATTTGAGTTTCCCAGGCAAACGAAAGCAGTTACACCAAAGTTTCTAGTTTCTGTTTGTGTCTCCCCTGAGGAGGTTTCAGGCCAGCTATGTCTTTCAGTACTATCTTTTTTGGTTTGGAAGCTATTGCTGGACGTTTGGTAGAAAAAGCTGCTCTGGCCGAGAAAAACACTTTTGGTGCACCATGCAGGTACATTTGAGTTTCCCAGGCAAACGAAAGCAGTTACACCAAAGTTTGTAGTTTCTGTTTGTGTCTCCCCTGAGGAGGTTTCAGGCCAGCTATGTCTTTCAGTACTATCTCTTTTGGTTTGGAAGCTATTGCTGGACGTTTGGTAGAAAAAGCTGCTCTGGCCGAGAAAAACACTTTTGGTGCACCATGCAGGTACATTTGAGTTTCCCAGGCAAACGAAAGCAGTTGCACCAAAGTTTCTAGTTTCTGTTTGTGTCTCCCCTGAGGAGGTTTCAGGCCAGCTATGTCTTTCAGTACTATCTCTTTTGGTTTGGAAGCTATTGCTGGACGTTTGGTAGAAAAAGCTGCTCTGGCCGAGAAAAACACTTTTGGTGCACCATGCAGGTACATTTGAGTTTCCCAGGCAAACGAAAGCAGTTACACCAAAGTTTCTAGTTTCTGTTTTTGTCTCCCCTGAGGAGGTTTCAGGCCAGCTATGTCTTTCAGTACTATCTCTTTTGGTTTGGAAGCTATTGCTGGACGTTTTGTAGAAAAAGCTGCTCTGGCCGAGAAAAACACTTTTGGTGCACCATGCAGGTACATTTGAGTTTCCCAGGCAAACGAAAGCAGTTACACCAAAGTTTCTAGTTTCTGTTTGTGTCTCCCCTGAGGAGGTTTCAGGCCAGCTATGTCTTTCAGTACTATCTCTTTTGGTTTGGAAGCTATTCCTGGACGTTTGGTAGAAAAAGCTGCTCTGGCCGAGAAAAACACTTTTGGTGCACCAAGCAGGTACATTTGAGTTTCCCAGGCAAACGAAAGCAGTTACACCAAAGTTTCTAGTTTCTGTTTGTGTCTCCCCTGAGGAGGTTTCATGCCAGCAATGTCTTTCAGTACTATCTCTTTTGGTTTGGAAGCTATTGCTGGACGTTTGGTAGAAAAAGCTGCTCTGGCCGAGAAAAACACTTTTGGTGCACCATGCAGGTACATTTGAGTTTCCCAGGCAAACGAAAGCAGTGACACCAAAGTTTCTAGTTTCTGTTTGTGTCTCCCCTGAGGAGGTTTCAGGCCAGCTATGTCTTTCAGTACTATCTCTTTTGGTTTGTAAGCTATTGCTGGACGTTTGGTAGAAAAAGCTGCTCTGGCCGAGAAAAACACTTTTGGTGCACCATGCAGGTACATTTGAGTTTCCCAGGCAAACGAAAGCAGTGACAACCAAAGTTTCTAGTTTCTGTTTGTGTCTCCCCTGAGGAGGTTTCAGGCCAGCTATGTCTTTCAGTACTATCTCTTTTGGTTTGGAAGCTATTGCTGGACGTTTGGTAGAAAAAGCTGCTCTGGCCGAGAAAAACACTTTTGGTGCACCATGCAGGTACATTTGAGTTTCCCAGGCAAACGAAAGCAGTTACACCAAAGTTTCTAGTTTCTGTTTGTGTCTCCCCTGAGGAGGTTTCAGGCCAGCAATGTCTTTCAGTACTATCTCTTTTGGTTTGGAAGCTATTCCTGGACGTTTGGCATGTTTGGTAGAAAAAGCTTCGCCGGCCGAGAAAAACACTTTTGGTGCACCATGCAGGTACATTTGAGTTTCCCAGGCAAACGAAAGCAGTTACACCAAAGTTTCTAGTTTCTGTTTGTGTCTCCCCTGAGGAGGTTTCAGGCCAGCTATGTCTTTCAGTACTATCTCTTTTGGTTTGGAAGCTATTGCTGGACGTTTGGTAGAAAAAGCTGCTCTGGCCGAGAAAAACACTTTTGGTGCACCATGCAGGTACATTTGAGTTTCCCAGGCAAACGAAAGCAGTTACACCAAAGTTTCTAGTTTCTGTTTGTGTCTCCCCTGAGGAGGTTTCAGGCCAGCTATGTCTTTCAGTACTATCTCTTTTGGTTTGGAAGCTATTGCTGGACGTTTGGTAGAAAAAGCTGCTCTGGCCGAGAAAAACACTTTTGGTGCACCATGCAGGTACATTTGAGTTTCCCAGGCAAACGAAAGCAGTTACACCAAAGTTTCTAGTTTCTGTTTGTGTCTCCCCTGAGGAGGTTTCAGGCCAGCTATGTCTTTCAGTACTATCTCTTTTGGTTTGGAAGCTATTGCTGGACGTTTGGTAGAAAAAGCTGCTCTGGCCGAGAAAAACACTTTTGGTGCACCATGCAGGTACATTTGAGTTTCCCAGGCAAACGAAAGCAGTTACACCAAAGTTTCTAGTTTCTGTTTGTGTCTCCCCTGAGGAGGTTTCAGGCCAGCTATGTCTTTCAGTACTATCTCTTTTGATTTGGAAGCTATTGCTGGACGTTTGGTAGAAAAAGCTGCTCTGGCCGAGAAAAACACTTTTGGTGCACCATGCAGGTACATTTGAGTTTCCCAGGCAAACGAAAGCAGTTGCACCAAAGTTTCTAGTTTCTGTTTGTGTCTCCCCTGAGGAGGTTTCAGGCCAGCTATGTCTTTCAGTACTATCTCTTTTGGTTTGGAAGCTATTGCTGGACGTTTGGTAGAAAAAGTTGCTCTGGCCGAGAAAAACACTTTTGGTGCACCATGCAGGTACATTTGAGTTTCCCAGGCAAACGAAAGCAGTTACACCAAAGTTTCTAGTTTCTGTTTGTGTCTCCCCTGAGGAGGTTTCAGGCCAGCTATGTCTTTCAGTACTATCTCTTTTGGTTTGGAAGCTATTGCTGGACGTTTGGTAGAAAAAGCTGCTCTGGCCGAGAAAAACACTTTTGGTGCACCATGCAGGTACATTTGAGTTTCCCAGGCAAACGAAAGCAGTTACACCAAAGTTTCTAGTTTCTGTTTGTGTCTCCCCTGAGGAGGTTTCAGGCCAGCTATGTCTTTCAGTACTATCTCTTTTGGTTTGGAAGCTATTGCTGGACGTTTGGTAGAAAAAGCTGCTCTGGCCGAGAAAAACACTTTTGGTGCACCATGCAGGTACATTTGAGTTTCCCAGGCAAACGAAAGCAGTTACACCAAAGTTTCTAGTTTCTGTTTGTGTCTCCCCTGAGGAGGTTTCAGGCCAGCTATGTCTTTCAGTACTATCTCTTTTGGTTTGGAAGCTATTGCTGGACGTTTGGTAGAAAAAGCTGCTCTGGCCGAGAAAAACACTTTTGGTGCACCATGCAGGTACATTTGAGTTTCCCAGGCAAACGAAAGCAGTTACACCAAAGTTTCTAGTTTCTGTTTGTGTCTCCCCTGAGGAGGTTTCAGGCCAGCTATGTCTTTCAGTACTATCTCTTTTGGTTTGGAAGCTATTGCTGGACGTTTGGTAGAAAAAGCTGCTCTGGCCGAGAAAAAACACTTTTGGTGCACCATGCAGGTACATTTGAGTTTCCCAGGCAAACGAAAGCAGTTACACCAAAGTTTCTAGTTTCTGTTTGTGTCTCCCCTGAGGAGGTTTCAGGCCAGCTATGTCTTTCAGTACTATCTCTTTTGGTTTGGAAGCTATTCCTGGACGTTTGGCATGTTTGGTAGAAAAAGCTTCGCCGGCCGAGAAAAACACTTTTGGTGCACCATGCAGGTACATTTGAGTTTCCCAGGCAAACGAAAGCAGTTACACCAAAGTTTCTAGTTTCTGTTTGTGTCTCCCCTGAGGAGGTTTCAGGCCAGCTATGTCTTTCAGTACTATCTTTTTTGGTTTGGAAGCTATTGCTGGACGTTTGGTAGAAAAAGCTGCTCTGGCCGAGAAAAACACTTTTGGTGCACCATGCAGGTACATTTGAGTTTCCCAGGCAAACGAAAGCAGTTACACCAAAGTTTCTAGTTTCTGTTTGTGTCTCCCCTGAGGAGGTTTCAGGCCAGCTATGTCTTTCAGTACTATCTCTTTTGGTTTGGAAGCTATTGCTGGACGTTTGGTAGAAAAAGCTGCTCTGGCCGAGAAAAACACTTTTGGTGCACCATGCAGGTACATTTGAGTTTCCCAGGCAAACGAAAGCAGTTGCACCAAAGTTTCTAGTTTCTGTTTGTGTCTCCCCTGAGGAGGTTTCAGGCCAGCTATGTCTTTCAGTACTATCTCTTTTGGTTTGGAAGCTATTGCTGGACGTTTGGTAGAAAAAGCTGCTCTGGCCGAGAAAAACACTTTTGGTGCACCATGCAGGTACATTTGAGTTTCCCAGGCAAACGAAAGCAGTTACACCAAAGTTTCTAGTTTCTGTTTTTGTCTCCCCTGAGGAGGTTTCAGGCCAGCTATGTCTTTCAGTACTATCTCTTTTGGTTTGGAATCTATTGCTGGACGTTTTGTAGAAAAAGCTGCTCTGGCCGAGAAAAACACTTTTGGTGCACCATGCAGGTACATTTGAGTTTCCCAGGCAAACGAAAGCAGTTACACCAAAGTTTCTAGTTTCTGTTTGTGTCTCCCCTGAGGAGGTTTCAGGCCAGCTATGTCTTTCAGTACTATCTCTTTTGGTTTGGAAGCTATTCCTGGACGTTTGGTAGAAAAAGCTGCTCTGGCCGAGAAAAACACTTTTGGTGCACCAAGCAGGTACATTTGAGTTTCCCAGGCAAACGAAAGCAGTTACACCAAAGTTTCTAGTTTCTGTTTGTGTCTCCCCTGAGGAGGTTTCATGCCAGCAATGTCTTTCAGTACTATCTCTTTTGGTTTGGAAGCTATTGCTGGACGTTTGGTAGAAAAAGCTGCTCTGGCCGAGAAAAACACTTTTGGTGCACCATGCAGGTACATTTGAGTTTCCCAGGCAAACGAAAGCAGTGACACCAAAGTTTCTAGTTTCTGTTTGTGTCTCCCCTGAGGAGGTTTCAGGCCAGCTATGTCTTTCAGTACTATCTCTTTTGGTTTGGAAGCTATTGCTGGACGTTTGGTAGAAAAAGCTGCTCTGGCCGAGAAAAACACTTTTGGTGCACCATGCAGGTACATTTGAGTTTCCCAGGCAAACGAAAGCAGTGACACCAAAGTTTCTAGTTTCTGTTTGTGTCTCCCCTGAGGAGGTTTCAGGCCAGCTATGTCTTTCAGTACTATCTCTTTTGGTTTGGAAGCTATTGCTGGACGTTTGGTAGAAAAAGCTGCTCTGGCCGAGAAAAAACACTTTTGGTGCACCATGCAGGTACATTTGAGTTTCCCAGGCAAACGAAAGCAGTTACACCAAAGTTTCTAGTTTCTGTTTGTGTCTCCCCTGAGGAGGTTTCAGGCCAGCAATGTCTTTCAGTACTATCTCTTTTGGTTTGGAAGCTATTCCTGGACGTTTGGCATGTTTGGTAGAAAAAGCTTCGCCGGCCGAGAAAAACACTTTTGGTGCACCATGCAGGTACATTTGAGTTTCCCAGGCAAACGAAAGCAGTTACACCAAAGTTTCTAGTTTCTGTTTGTGTCTCCCCTGAGGAGGTTTCAGGCCAGCTATGTCTTTCAGTACTATCTCTTTTGGTTTGGAAGCTATTGCTGGACGTTTGGTAGAAAAAGCTGCTCTGGCCGAGAAAAACACTTTTGGTGCACCATGCAGGTACATTTGAGTTTCCCAGGCAAACGAAAGCAGTTACACCAAAGTTTCTAGTTTCTGTTTGTGTCTCCCCTGAGGAGGTTTCAGGCCAGCTATGTCTTTCAGTACTATCTCTTTTGGTTTGGAAGCTATTGCTGGACGTTTGGTAGAAAAAGCTGCTCTGGCCGAGAAAAACACTTTTGGTGCACCATGCAGGTACATTTGAGTTTCCCAGGCAAACGAAAGCAGTTACACCAAAGTTTCTAGTTTCTGTTTGTGTCTCCCCTGAGGAGGTTTCAGGCCAGCTATGTCTTTCAGTACTATCTCTTTTGGTTTGGAAGCTATTGCTGGACGTTTGGTAGAAAAAGCTGCTCTGGCCGAGAAAAACACTTTTGGTGCACCATGCAGGTACATTTGAGTTTCCCAGGCAAACGAAAGCAGTTACACCAAAGTTTCTAGTTTCTGTTTGTGTCTCCCCTGAGGAGGTTTCAGGCCAGCTATGTCTTTCAGTACTATCTCTTTTGATTTGGAAGCTATTGCTGGACGTTTGGTAGAAAAAGCTGCTCTGGCCGAGAAAAACACTTTTGGTGCACCATGCAGGTACATTTGAGTTTCCCAGGCAAACGAAAGCAGTTGCACCAAAGTTTCTAGTTTCTGTTTGTGTCTCCCCTGAGGAGGTTTCAGGCCAGCTATGTCTTTCAGTACTATCTCTTTTGGTTTGGAAGCTATTGCTGGACGTTTGGTAGAAAAAGTTGCTCTGGCCGAGAAAAACACTTTTGGTGCACCATGCAGGTACATTTGAGTTTCCCAGGCAAACGAAAGCAGTTACACCAAAGTTTCTAGTTTCTGTTTGTGTCTCCCCTGAGGAGGTTTCAGGCCAGCTATGTCTTTCAGTACTATCTCTTTTGGTTTGGAAGCTATTGCTGGACGTTTGGTAGAAAAAAGCTGCTCTGGCTGAGAAAAACACTTTTGGTGCACCATGCAGGTACATTTGAGTTTCCCAGGCAAACGAAAGCAGTTACACCAAAGTTTCTAGTTTCTGTTTGTGTCTCCCCTGAGGAGGTTTCAGGCCAGCAATGTCTTTCAGTACTATCTCTTTTGGTTTGGAAGCTATTCCTGGACGTTTGGTAGAAAAAGTTGCTCTGGCCGAGAAAAACACTTTTGGTGCACCATGCAGGTACATTTGAGTTTCCCAGGCAAACGAAAGCAGTTACACCAAAGTTTCTAGTTTCTGTTTGTGTCTCCCCTGAGGAGGTTTCAGGCCAGCTATGTCTTTCAGTACTATCTCTTTTGGTTTGGAAGCTATTGCTGGACGTTTGGTAGAAAAAGCTGCTCTGGCCGAGAAAAACACTTTTGGTGCACCATGCAGGTACATTTGAGTTTCCCAGGCAAACGAAAGCAGTTGCACCAAAGTTTCTAGTTTCTGTTTGTGTCTCCCCTGAGGAGGTTTCAGGCCAGCTATGTCTTTCAGTACTATCTCTTTTGGTTTGGAAGCTATTGCTGGACGTTTGGTAGAAAAAGCTGCTCTGTCCGAGAAAAACACTTTTGGTGCACCATGCAGGTACATTTGAGTTTCCCAGGCAAACGAAAGCAGTTACACCAAAGTTTCTAGTTTCTGTTTGTGTCTCCCCTGAGGAGGTTTCAGGCCAGCTATGTCTTTCAGTACTATCTCTTTTGGTTTGGAAGCTATTGCTGGACGTTTGGTAGAAAAAGCTGCTCTGGCCGAGAAAAACACTTTTGGTGCACCATGCAGGTACATTTGAGTTTCCCAGGCAAACGAAAGCAGTTACACCAAAGTTTCTAGTTTCTGTTTGTGTCTCCCCTGAGGAGGTTTCAGGCCAGCTATGTCTTTCAGTACTATCTCTTTTGGTTTGGAAGCTATTGCTGGACGTTTGGTAGAAAAAGCTGCTCTGGCCGAGAAAAACACTTTTGGTGCACCATGCAGGTACATTTGAGTTTCCCAGGCAAACGAAAGCAGTTACACCAAAGTTTCTAGTTTCTGTTTGTGTCTCCCCTGAGGAGGTTTCAGGCCAGCTATGTCTTTCAGTACTATCTCTTTTGGTTTGGAAGCTATTGCTGGACGTTTGGTAGAAAAAGCTGCTCTGGCCGAGAAAAACACTTTTGGTGCACCATGCAGGTACATTTGAGTTTCCCAGGCAAACGAAAGCAGTTACACCAAAGTTTCTAGTTTCTGTTTGTGTCTCCCCTGAGGAGGTTTCAGGCCAGCTATGTCTTTCAGTACTATCTCTTTTGGTTTGGAAGCTATTGCTGGACGTTTGGTAGAAAAAGCTGCTCTGGCCGAGAAAAACACTTTTGGTGCACCATGCAGGTACATTTGAGTTTCCCAGGCAAACGAAAGCAGTTACACCAAAGTTTCTAGTTTCTGTTTGTGTCTCCCCTGAGGAGGTTTCAGGCCAGCTATGTCTTTCAGTACTATCTCTTTTGGTTTGGAAGCTATTCCTGGACGTTTGGTAGAAAAAGCTTCTCCGGCCGAGAAAAACACTTTTGGTGCACCATGCAGGTACATTTGAGTTTCCCAGGCAAACGAAAGCAGTTACACCAAAGTTTCTAGTTTCTGTTTGTGTCTCCCCTGAGGAGGTTTCAGGCCAGCTATGTCTTTCAGTACTATCTCTTTTGGTTTGGAAGCTATTGCTGGACGTTTGGTAGAAAAAGCTTGGCCGGCCGAGAAAAACACTTTTGGTGCACCATGCAGGTACATTTGAGTTTCCCAGGCAAACGAAAGCAGTTACACCAAAGTTTCTAGTTTCTGTTTGTGTCTCCCCTGAGGAGGTTTCAGGCCAGCTATGTCTTTCAGTACTATCTCTTTTGGTTTGGAAGCTATTCCTGGACGTTTGGCATGTTTGGTAGAAAAAGCTGCTCTGGCCGAGAAAAACACTTTTGGTGCACCATGCAGGTACATTTGAGTTTCCCAGGCAAACGAAAGCAGTTACACCAAAGTTTCTAGTTTCTGTTTGTGTCTCCCCTGAGGAGGTTTCAGGCCAGCTATGTCTTTCAGTACTATCTCTTTTGGTTTGGAAGCTATTGATGGACGTTTGGTAGAAAAAGCTGCTCTGGCCGAGAAAAACACTTTTGGTGCACCATGCAGGTACATTTGAGTTTCCCAGGCAAACGAAAGCAGTTACACCAAAGTTTCTAGTTTCTGTTTGTGTCTCCCCTGAGGAGGTTTCAGGCCAGCTATGTCTTTCAGTACTATCTCTTTTGGTTTGGAAGCTATTGCTGGACGTTTGGTAGAAAAAGCTGCTCTGGCCGAGAAAAACACTTTTGGTGCACCATGCAGGTACATTTGAGTTTCCCAGGCAAACGAAAGCAGTTACACCAAAGTTTCTAGTTTCTGTTTGTGTCTCCCCTGAGGAGGTTTCAGGCCAGCTATGTCTTTCAGTACTATCTCTTTTGGTTTGGAAGCTATTCCTGGACGTTTGGCATGTTTGGTAGAAAAAGCTTCTCCGGCCGAGAAAAACACTTTTGGTGCACCATGCAGGTACATTTGAGTTTCCCAGGCAAACGAAAGCAGTGACACCAAAGTTTCTAGTTTCTGTTTGTGTCTCCCCTGAGGAGGTTTCAGGCCAGCTATGTCTTTCAGTACTATCTCTTTTGGTTTGGAAGCTATTGCTGGACGTTTGGTAGAAAAAGCTGCTCTGGCCGAGAAAAACACTTTTGGTGCACCATGCAGGTACATTTGAGTTTCCCAGGCAAACGAAAGCAGTTACACCAAAGTTTCTAGTTTCTGTTTGTGTCTCCCCTGAGGAGGTTTCAGGCCAGCTATGTCTTTCAGTACTATCTCTTTTGGTTTGGAAGCTATTGCTGGACGTTTGGTAGAAAAAGCTGCTCTGGCCGAGAAAAACACTTTTGGTGCACCATGCAGGTACATTTGAGTTTCCCAGGCAAACGAAAGCAGTTACACCAAAGTTTCTAGTTTCTGTTTGTGTCTCCCCTGAGGAGGTTTCAGGCCAGCTATGTCTTTCAGTACTATCTCTTTTGGTTTGGAAGCTATTGCTGGACGTTTGGTAGAAAAAGCTGCTCTGGCCGAGAAAAACACTTTTGGTGCACCATGCAGGTACATTTGAGTTTCCCATGCAAACGAAAGCAGTTACACCAAAGTTTCTAGTTTCTGTTTGTGTCTCCCCTGAGGAGGTTTCAGGCCAGCTATGTCTTTCAGTACTATCTCTTTTGGTTTGGAAGCTATTGCTGGACGTTTGGCATGTTTGGTAGAAAAAGCTGCTCTGGCCGAGAAAAACACTTTTGGTGCACCATGCAGGTACATTTGAGTTTCCCAGGCAAACGAAAGCAGTTACACCAAAGTTTCTAGTTTCTGTTTGTGTCTCCCCTGAGGAGGTTTCAGGCCAGCTATGTCTTTCAGTACTATCTCTTTTGGTTTGGAAGCTATTGCTGGACGTTTGGTAGAAAAAGCTGCTCTGGCCGAGAAAAACACTTTTGGTGCACCATGCAGGTACATTTGAGTTTCCCAGGCAAACGAAAGCAGTTACACCAAAGTTTCTAGTTTCTGTTTGTGTCTCCCCTGAGGAGGTTTCAGGCCAGCTATGTCTTTCAGTACTATCTCTTTTGGTTTGGAAGCTATTGCTGGACGTTTGGTAGAAAAAGCTGCTCTGGCCGAGAAAAACACTTTTGGTGCACCATGCAGGTACATTTGAGTTTCCCAGGCAAACGAAAGCAGTTACACCAAAGTTTCTAGTTTCTGTTTGTGTCTCCCCTGAGGAGGTTTCAGGCCAGCTATGTCTTTCAGTACTATCTCTTTTGGTTTGGAAGCTATTGCTGGACGTTTGGTAGAAAAAGCTGCTCTGGCCGAGAAAAACACTTTTGGTGCACCATGCAGGTACATTTGAGTTTCCCAGGCAAACGAAAGCAGTTACACCAAAGTTTCTAGTTTCTGTTTGTGTCTCCACTGAGGAGGTTTCAGGCCAGCTATGTCTTTCAGTACTATCTCTTTTGGTTTGGAAGCTATTGCTGGACGTTTGGTAGAAAAAGCTGCTCTGGCCGAGAAAAACACTTTTGGTGCACCATGCAGGTACATTTGAGTTTCCCAGGCAAACGAAAGCAGTTACACCAAAGTTTCTAGTTTCTGTTTGTGTCTCCCCTGAGGAGGTTTCAGGCCAGCTATGTCTTTCAGTACTATCTCTTTTGGTTTGGAAGCTATTCCTGGACGTTTGGCATGTTTGGTAGAAAAAGCTTCTCCGGCCGAGAAAAACACTTTTGGTGCACCATGCAGGTACATTTGAGTTTCCCAGGCAAACGAAAGCAGTGACACCAAAGTTTCTAGTTTCTGTTTGTGTCTCCCCTGAGGAGGTTTCAGGCCAGCTATGTCTTTCAGTACTATCTCTTTTGGTTTGGAAGCTATTCCTGGACGTTTGGCATGTTTGGTAGAAAAAGCTGCTCTGGCCGAGAAAAACACTTTTGGTGCACCATGCAGGTACATTTGAGTTTCCCAGGCAAACGAAAGCAGTTACACCAAAGTTTCTAGTTTCTGTTTGTGTCTCCCCTGAGGAGGTTTCAGGCCAGCTATGTCTTTCAGTACTATCTCTTTTGGTTTGGAAGCTATTGCTGGACGTTTGGTAGAAAAAGCTGCTCTGGCCGAGAAAAACACTTTTGGTGCACCATGCAGGTACATTTGAGTTTCCCAGGCAAATGAAAGCAGTGACACCAAAGTTTCTAGTTTCTGTTTGTGTCTCCCCTGAGGAGGTTTCAGGCCAGCTATGTCTTTCAGTACTATCTCTTTTGGTTTGGAAGCTATTCCTGGACGTTTGGTAGAAAAAGCTGCTCTGGCCGAGAAAAACACTTTTGGTGCACCATGCAGGTACATTTGAGTTTCCCAGGCAAACGAAAGCAGTTACACCAAAGTTTCTAGTTTCTGTTTGTGTCTCCCCTGAGGAGGTTTCAGGCCAGCTATGTCTTTCAGTACTATCTCTTTTGGTTTGGAAGCTATTGCTGGACGTTTGGTAGAAAAAGCTGCTCTGGCCGAGAAAAACACTTTTGGTGCACCATGCAGGTACATTTGAGTTTCCCAGGAAAACGAAAGCAGTTACACCAAAGTTTCTAGTTTCTGTTTGTGTCTCCCCTGAGGAGGTTTCAGGCCAGCTATGTCTTTCAGTACTATCTCTTTTGGTTTGGAAGCTATTCCTGGACGTTTGGCATGTTTTGTAGAAAAAGCTTCTCCGGCCGAGAAAAACACTTTTGGTGCACCATGCAGGTACATTTGAGTTTCCCAGGCAAACGAAAGCAGTTACACCAAAGTTTCTAGTTTCTGTTTGTGTCTCCCCTGAGGAGGTTTCAGGCCAGCAATGTCTTTCAGTACTATCTCTTTTGGTTTGGAAGCTATTCCTGGACGTTTGGTAGAAAAAGCTGCTCTGGCCGAGAAAAACACTTTTGGTGCACCATGCAGGTACATTTGAGTTTCCCAGGCAAACGAAAGCAGTTACACCAAAGTTTCTAGTTTCTGTTTGTGTCTCCCCTGAGGAGGTTTCAGGCCAGCTATGTCTTTCTGTACTATCTCTTTTGGTTTGGAAGCTATTCCTGGACGTTTGGCATGTTTGGTAGAAAAAGCTGCTCTGGCCGAGAAAAACACTTTTGGTGCACCATGCAGGTACATTTGAGTTTCCCAGGCAAACGAAAGCAGTTACACCAAAGTTTCTAGTTTCTGTTTGTGTCTCCCCTGAGGAGGTTTCAGGCCAGCTATGTCTTTCAGTACTATCTCTTTTGGTTTGGAAGCTATTGCTGGACGTTTGGTAGAAAAAGCTGCTCTGGCCGAGAAAAACACTTTTGGTGCACCATGCAGGTACATTTGAGTTTCCCAGGCAAACGAAAGCAGTTACACCAAAGTTTCTAGTTTCTGTTTGTGTCTCCCCTGAGGAGGTTTCAGGCCAGCTATGTCTTTCAGTACTATCTCTTTTGGTTTGGAAGCTATTGCTGGACGTTTGGTAGAAAAAGCTGCTCTGGCCGAGAAAAACACTGTTGGTGCACCATGCAGGTACATTTGAGTTTCCCATGCAAACGAAAGCAGTTACACCAAAGTTTCTAGTTTCTGTTTGTGTCTCCCCTGAGGAGGTTTCAGGCCAGCTATGTCTTTCAGTACTATCTCTTTTGGTTTGGAAGCTATTGCTGGACGTTTGGTAGAAAAAGCTGCTCTGGCCGAGAAAAACACTTTTGGTGCACCATGCAGGTACATTTGAGTTTCCCAGGCAAACGAAAGCAGTTACACCAAAGTTTCTAGTTTCTGTTTGTGTCTCCCCTGAGGAGGTTTCAGGCCAGCTATGTCTTTCAGTACTATCTCTTTTGGTTTGGAAGCTATTCCTGGACGTTTGGCATGTTTGGTAGAAAAAGCTGCTCTGGCCGAGAAAAACACTTTTGGTGCACCATGCAGGTACATTTGAGTTTCCCAGGCAAACGAAAGCAGTTACACCAAAGTTTCTAGTTTCTGTTTGTGTCTCCCCTGAGGAGGTTTCAGGCCAGCAATGTCTTTCAGTACTATCTCTTTTGGTTTGGAAGCTATTGCTGGACGTTTGGTAGAAAAAGCTGCTCTGGCCGAGAAAAACACTTTTGGTGCACCATGCAGGTACATTTGAGTTTCCCAGGCAAACGAAAGCAGTTACACCAAAGTTTCTAGTTTCTGTTTGTGTCTCCCCTGAGGAGGTTTCAGGCCAGCTATGTCTTTCAGTACTATCTCTTTTGGTTTGGAAGCTATTCCTGGACGTTTGGCATGTTTGGTAGAAAAAGCTTCTCCGGCCGAGAAAAACACTTTTGGTGCACCATGCAGGTACATTTGAGTTTCCCAGGCAAACGAAAGCAGTTACACCAAAGTTTCTAGTTTCTGTTTGTGTCTCCCCTGAGGAGGTTTCAGGCCAGCTATGTCTTTCAGTACTATCTCTTTTGGTTTGGAAGCTATTCCTGGACGTTTGGCATGTTTGGTAGAAAAAGCTGCTCTGGCCGAGAAAAACACTTTTGGTGCACCATGCAGGTACATTTGAGTTTCCCAGGCAAACGAAAGCAGTTACACCAAAGTTTCTAGTTTCTGTTTGTGTCTCCCCTGAGGAGGTTTCAGGCCAGCTATGTCTTTCAGTACTATCTCTTTTGGTTTGGAAGCTATTGCTGGACGTTTGGTAGAAAAAGCTGCTCTGGCCGAGAAAAACACTTTTGGTGCACCATGCAGGTACATTTGAGTTTCCCAGGCAAACGAAAGCAGTGACACCAAAGTTTCTAGTTTCTGTTTGTGTCTCCCCTGAGGAGGTTTCAGGCCAGCTATGTCTTTCAGTACTATCTCTTTTGGTTTGGAAGCTATTCCTGGACGTTTGGTAGAAAAAGCTGCTCTGGCCGAGAAAAACACTTTTGGTGCACCATGCAGGTACATTTGAGTTTCCCAGGCAAACGAAAGCAGTTACACCAAAGTTTCTAGTTTCTGTTTGTGTCTCCCCTGAGGAGGTTTCAGGCCAGCTATGTCTTTCAGTACTATCTCTTTTGGTTTGGAAGCTATTGCTGGACGTTTGGTAGAAAAAGCTGCTCTGGCCGAGAAAAACACTTTTGGTGCACCATGCAGGTACATTTGAGTTTCCCAGGCAAACGAAAGCAGTTACACCAAAGTTTCTAGTTTCTGTTTGTGTCTCCCCTGAGGAGGTTTCAGGCCAGCTATGTCTTTCAGTACTATCTCTTTTGGTTTGGAAGCTATTCCTGGACGTTTGGCATGTTTGGTAGAAAAAGCTTCTCCGGCCGAGAAAAACACTTTTGGTGCACCATGCAGGTACATTTGAGTTTCCCAGGCAAACGAAAGCAGTTACACCAAAGTTTCTAGTTTCTGTTTGTGTCTCCCCTGAGGAGGTTTCAGGCCAGCTATGTCTTTCAGTACTATCTCTTTTGGTTTGGAAGCTATTCCTGGACGTTTGGCATGTTTGGTAGAAAAAGCTGCTCTGGCCGAGAAAAACACTTTTGGTGCACCATGCAGGTACATTTGAGTTTCCCAGGCAAACGAAAGCAGTTACACCAAAGTTTCTAGTTTCTGTTTGTGTCTCCCCTGAGGAGGTTTCAGGCCAGCTATGTCTTTCAGTACTATCTCTTTTGGTTTGGAAGCTATTGCTGGACGTTTGGTAGAAAAAGCTGCTCTGGCCGAGAAAAACACTTTTGGTGCACCATGCAGGTACATTTGAGTTTCCCAGGCAAACGAAAGCAGTGACACCAAAGTTTCTAGTTTCTGTTTGTGTCTCCCCTGAGGAGGTTTCAGGCCAGCTATGTCTTTCAGTACTATCTCTTTTGGTTTGGAAGCTATTCCTGGACGTTTGGTAGAAAAAGCTGCTCTGGCCGAGAAAAACACTTTTGGTGCACCATGCAGGTACATTTGAGTTTCCCAGGCAAACGAAAGCAGTTACACCAAAGTTTCTAGTTTCTGTTTGTGTCTCCCCTGAGGAGGTTTCAGGCCAGCTATGTCTTTCAGTACTATCTCTTTTGGTTTGGAAGCTATTGCTGGACGTTTGGTAGAAAAAGCTGCTCTGGCCGAGAAAAACACTTTTGGTGCACCATGCAGGTACATTTGAGTTTCCCAGGCAAACGAAAGCAGTTACACCAAAGTTTCTAGTTTCTGTTTGTGTCTCCCCTGAGGAGGTTTCAGGCCAGCTATGTCTTTCAGTACTATCTCTTTTGGTTTGGAAGCTATTCCTGGACGTTTGGCATGTTTTGTAGAAAAAGCTTCTCCGGCCGAGAAAAACACTTTTGGTGCACCATGCAGGTACATTTGAGTTTCCCAGGCAAACGAAAGCAGTTACACCAAAGTTTCTAGTTTCTGTTTGTGTCTCCCCTGAGGAGGTTTCAGGCCAGCTATGTCTTTCAGTACTATCTCTTTTGGTTTGGAAGCTATTGCTGGACGTTTGGTAGAAAAAGCTGCTCTGGCCGAGAAAAACACTTTTGGTGCACCATGCAGGTACATTTGAGTTTCCCAGGCAAACGAAAGCAGTGACACCAAAGTTTCTAGTTTCTGTTTGTGTCTCCCCTGAGGAGGTTTCAGGCCAGCTATGTCTTTCAGTACTATCTCTTTTGGTTTGGAAGCTATTGCTGGACGTTTGGTAGAAAAAGCTGCTCTGGCCGAGAAAAACACTTTTGGTGCACCATGCAGGTACATTTGAGTTTCCCAGGCAAACGAAAGCAGTTACACCAAAGTTTCTAGTTTCTGTTTGTGTCTCCCCTGAGGAGGTTTCAGGCCAGCTATGTCTTTCAGTACTATCTCTTTTGGTTTGGAAGCTATTGCTGGACGTTTGGTAGAAAAAGCTGCTCTGGCCGAGAAAAACACTTTTGGTGCACCATGCAGGTACATTTGAGTTTCCCAGGAAAACGAAAGCAGTTACACCAAAGTTTCTAGTTTCTGTTTGTGTCTCCCCTGAGGAGGTTTCAGGCCAGCTATGTCTTTCAGTACTATCTCTTTTGGTTTGGAAGCTATTCCTGGACGTTTGGCATGTTTTGTAGAAAAAGCTTCTCCGGCCGAGAAAAACACTTTTGGTGCACCATGCAGGTACATTTGAGTTTCCCAGGCAAACGAAAGCAGTTACACCAAAGTTTCTAGTTTCTGTTTGTGTCTCCCCTGAGGAGGTTTCAGGCCAGCTATGTCTTTCAGTACTATCTCTTTTGGTTTGGAAGCTATTGCTGGACGTTTGGTAGAAAAAGCTGCTCTGGCCGAGAAAAACACTTTTGGTGCACCATGCAGGTACATTTGAGTTTCCCAGGCAAACGAAAGCAGTTACACCAAAGTTTCTAGTTTCTGTTTGTGTCTCCCCTGAGGAGGTTTCAGGCCAGCTATGTCTTTCAGTACTATCTCTTTTGGTTTGGAAGCTATTCCTGGACGTTTGGTAGAAAAAGTTGCTCTGGCCGAGAAAAACACTTTTGGTGCACCATGCAGGTACATTTGAGTTTCCCAGGCAAACGAAAGCAGTTACACCAAAGTTTCTAGTTTCTGTTTGTGTCTCCCCTGAGGAGGTTTCAGGCCAGCTATGTCTTTCAGTACTATCTCTTTTGGTTTGGAAGCTATTCCTGGACGTTTGGCATGTTTGGTAGAAAAAGCTGCTCTGGCCGAGAAAAACACTTTTGGTGCACCATGCAGGTACATTTGAGTTTCCCAGGCAAACGAAAGCAGTTACACCAAAGTTTCTAGTTTCTGTTTGTGTCTCCCCTGAGGAGGTTTCAGGCCAGCTATGTCTTTCAGTACTATCTCTTTTGGTTTGGAAGCTATTGCTGGACGTTTGGTAGAAAAAGCTGCTCTGGCCGAGAAAAACACTGTTGGTGCACCATGCAGGTACATTTGAGTTTCCCATGCAAACGAAAGCAGTTACACCAAAGTTTCTAGTTTCTGTTTGTGTCTCCCCTGAGGAGGTTTCAGGCCAGCTATGTCTTTCAGTACTATCTCTTTTGGTTTGGAAGCTATTGCTGGACGTTTGGTAGAAAAAGCTGCTCTGGCCGAGAAAAACACTTTTGGTGCACCATGCAGGTACATTTGAGTTTCCCAGGCAAACGAAAGCAGTTACACCAAAGTTTCTAGTTTCTGTTTGTGTCTCCCCTGAGGAGGTTTCAGGCCAGCTATGTCTTTCAGTACTATCTCTTTTGGTTTGGAAGCTATTCCTGGACGTTTGGCATGTTTGGTAGAAAAAGCTGCTCTGGCCGAGAAAAACACTTTTGGTGCACCATGCAGGTACATTTGAGTTTCCCAGGCAAACGAAAGCAGTTACACCAAAGTTTCTAGTTTCTGTTTGTGTCTCCCCTGAGGAGGTTTCAGGCCAGCTATGTCTTTCAGTACTATCTCTTTTGGTTTGGAAGCTATTCCTGGACGTTTGGTAGAAAAAGCTGCTCTGGCCGAGAAAAACACTTTTGGTGCACCATGCAGGTACATTTGAGTTTCCCAGGCAAACGAAAGCAGTTACACCAAAGTTTCTAGTTTCTGTTTGTGTCTCCCCTGAGGAGGTTTCAGGCCAGCTATGTCTTTCAGTACTATCTCTTTTGGTTTGGAAGCTATTGCTGGACGTTTGGTAGAAAAAGCTGCTCTGGCCGAGAAAAACACTTTTGGTGCACCATGCAGGTACATTTGAGTTTCCCAGGAAAACGAAAGCAGTTACACCAAAGTTTCTAGTTTCTGTTTGTGTCTCCCCTGAGGAGGTTTCAGGCCAGCTATGTCTTTCAGTACTATCTCTTTTGGTTTGGAAGCTATTCCTGGACGTTTGGCATGTTTGGTAGAAAAAGCTGCTCTGGCCGAGAAAAACACTTTTGGTGCACCATGCAGGTACATTTGAGTTTCCCAGGCAAACGAAAGCAGTTACACCAAAGTTTCTAGTTTCTGTTTGTGTCTCCCCTGAGGAGGTTTCAGGCCAGCTATGTCTTTCAGTACTATCTCTTTTGGTTTGGAAGCTATTGCTGGACGTTTGGTAGAAAAAGCTGCTCTGGCCGAGAAAAACACTGTTGGTGCACCATGCAGGTACATTTGAGTTTCCCATGCAAACGAAAGCAGTTACACCAAAGTTTCTAGTTTCTGTTTGTGTCTCCCCTGAGGAGGTTTCAGGCCAGCTATGTCTTTCAGTACTATCTCTTTTGGTTTGGAAGCTATTGCTGGACGTTTGGTAGAAAAAGCTGCTCTGGCCGAGAAAAACACTTTTGGTGCACCATGCAGGTACATTTGAGTTTCCCAGGCAAACGAAAGCAGTTACACCAAAGTTTCTAGTTTCTGTTTGTGTCTCCCCTGAGGAGGTTTCAGGCCAGCTATGTCTTTCAGTACTATCTCTTTTGGTTTGGAAGCTATTCCTGGACGTTTGGCATGTTTGGTAGAAAAAGCTGCTCTGGCCGAGAAAAACACTTTTGGTGCACCATGCAGGTACATTTGAGTTTCCCAGGCAAACGAAAGCAGTTACACCAAAGTTTCTAGTTTCTGTTTGTGTCTCCCCTGAGGAGGTTTCAGGCCAGCTATGTCTTTCAGTACTATCTCTTTTGGTTTGGAAGCTATTGCTGGACGTTTGGTAGAAAAAGCTGCTCTGGCCGAGAAAAACACTTTTGGTGCACCATGCAGGTACATTTGAGTTTCCCAGGCAAACGAAAGCAGTTACACCAAAGTTTCTAGTTTCTGTTTGTGTCTCCACTGAGGAGGTTTCAGGCCAGCTATGTCTTTCAGTACTATCTCTTTTGGTTTGGAAGCTATTGCTGGACGTTTGGTAGAAAAAGCTGCTCTGGCCGAGAAAAACACTTTTGGTGCACCATGCAGGTACATTTGAGTTTCCCAGGCAAACGAAAGCAGTTACACCAAAGTTTCTAGTTTCTGTTTGTGTCTCCCCTGAGGAGGTTTCAGGCCAGCTATGTCTTTCAGTACTATCTCTTTTGGTTTGGAAGCTATTCCTGGACGTTTGGCATGTTTGGTAGAAAAAGCTTCTCCGGCCGAGAAAAACACTTTTGGTGCACCATGCAGGTACATTTGAGTTTCCCAGGCAAACGAAAGCAGTTACACCAAAGTTTCTAGTTTCTGTTTGTGTCTCCCCTGAGGAGGTTTCAGGCCAGCTATGTCTTTCAGTACTATCTCTTTTGGTTTGGAAGCTATTCCTGGACGTTTGGCATGTTTGGTAGAAAAAGCTTCTCCGGCCGAGAAAAACACTTTTGGTGCACCATGCAGGTACATTTGAGTTTCCCAGGCAAACGAAAGCAGTTACACCAAAGTTTCTAGTTTCTGTTTGTGTCTCCCCTGAGGAGGTTTCAGGCCAGCTATGTCTTTCAGTACTATCTCTTTTGGTTTGGAAGCTATTGCTGGACGTTTGGTAGAAAAAGCTGCTCTGGCCGAGAAAAACACTTTTGGTGCACCATGCAGGTACATTTGAGTTTCCCAGGCAAACGAAAGCAGTGACACCAAAGTTTCTAGTTTCTGTTTGTGTCTCCCCTGAGGAGGTTTCAGGCCAGCTATGTCTTTCAGTACTATCTCTTTTGGTTTGGAAGCTATTCCTGGACGTTTGGTAGAAAAAGCTGCTCTGGCCGAGAAAAACACTTTTGGTGCACCATGCAGGTACATTTGAGTTTCCCAGGCAAACGAAAGCAGTTACACCAAAGTTTCTAGTTTCTGTTTGTGTCTCCCCTGAGGAGGTTTCAGGCCAGCTATGTCTTTCAGTACTATGTCTTTTGGTTTGGAAGCTATTGCTGGACGTTTGGTAGAAAAAGCTGCTCTGGCCGAGAAAAACACTTTTGGTGCACCATGCAGGTACATTTGAGTTTCCCAGGAAAACGAAAGCAGTTACACCAAAGTTTCTAGTTTCTGTTTGTGTCTCCCCTGAGGAGGTTTCAGGCCAGCTATGTCTTTCAGTACTATCTCTTTTGGTTTGGAAGCTATTGCTGGACGTTTGGCATGTTTTGTAGAAAAAGCTTCTCCGGCCGAGAAAAACACTTTTGGTGCACCATGCAGGTACATTTGAGTTTCCCAGGCAAACGAAAGCAGTTACACCAAAGTTTCTAGTTTCTGTTTGTGTCTCCCCTGAGGAGGTTTCAGGCCAGCTATGTCTTTCAGTACTATCTCTTTTGGTTTGGAAGCTATTCCTGGACGTTTGGTAGAAAAAGTTGCTCTGGCCGAGAAAAACACTTTTGGTGCACCATGCAGGTACATTTGAGTTTCCCAGGCAAACGAAAGCAGTTACACCAAAGTTTCTAGTTTCTGTTTGTGTCTCCCCTGAGGAGGTTTCAGGCCAGCTATGTCTTTCAGTACTATCTCTTTTGGTTTGGAAGCTATTCCTGGACGTTTGGCATGTTTGGTAGAAAAAGCTGCTCTGGCCGAGAAAAACACTTTTGGTGCACCATGCAGGTACATTTGAGTTTCCCAGGCAAACGAAAGCAGTTACACCAAAGTTTCTAGTTTCTGTTTGTGTCTCCCCTGAGGAGGTTTCAGGCCAGCTATGTCTTTCAGTACTATCTCTTTTGGTTTGGAAGCTATTGCTGGACGTTTGGTAGAAAAAGCTGCTCTGGCCGAGAAAAACACTTTTGGTGCACCATGCAGGTACATTTGAGTTTCCCAGGCAAACGAAAGCAGTTACACCAAAGTTTCTAGTTTCTGTTTGTGTCTCCCCTGAGGAGGTTTCAGGCCAGCTATGTCTTTCAGTACTATCTCTTTTGGTTTGGAAGCTATTGCTGGACGTTTGGTAGAAAAAGCTGCTCTGGCCGAGAAAAACACTTTTGGTGCACCATGCAGGTACATTTGAGTTTCCCAGGCAAACGAAAGCAGTTACACCAAAGTTTCTAGTTTCTGTTTGTGTCTCCCCTGAGGAGGTTTCAGGCCAGCTATGTCTTTCAGTACTATCTCTTTTGGTTTGGAAGCTATTGCTGGACGTTTGGTAGAAAAAGCTGCTCTGGCCGAGAAAAACACTTTTGGTGCACCATGCAGGTACATTTGAGTTTCCCAGGCAAACGAAAGCAGTTACACCAAAGTTTCTAGTTTCTGTTTGTGTCTCCCCTGAGGAGGTTTCAGGCCAGCTATGTCTTTCAGTACTATCTCTTTTGGTTTGGAAGCTATTCCTGGACGTTTGGCATGTTTGGTAGAAAAAGCTTCTCCGGCCGAGAAAAACACTTTTGGTGCACCATGCAGGTACATTTGAGTTTCCCAGGCAAACGAAAGCAGTGACACCAAAGTTTCTAGTTTCTGTTTGTGTCTCCCCTGAGGAGGTTTCAGGCCAGCTATGTCTTTCAGTACTATCTCTTTTGGTTTGGAAGCTATTCCTGGACGTTTGGCATGTTTGGTAGAAAAAGCTGCTCTGGCCGAGAAAAACACTTTTGGTGCACCATGCAGGTACATTTGAGTTTCCCAGGCAAACGAAAGCAGTTACACCAAAGTTTCTAGTTTCTGTTTGTGTCTCCCCTGAGGAGTTTTCAGGCCAGCTATGTCTTTCAGTACTATCTCTTTTGGTTTGGAAGCTATTCCTGGACGTTTGGCATGTTTGGTAGAAAAAGCTTCTCCGGCCGAGAAAAACACTTTTGGTGCACCATGCAGGTACATTTGAGTTTCCCAGGCAAACGAAAGCAGTTACACCAAAGTTTCTAGTTTCTGTTTGTGTCTCCCCTGAGGAGGTTTCATGCCAGCTATGTCTTTCAGTACTATCTCTTTTGGTTTGGAAGCTATTCCTGGACGTTTGGCATGTTTGGTAGAAAAAGCTGCTCTGGCCGAGAAAAACACTTTTGGTGCACCATGCAGGTACATTTGAGTTTCCCAGGCAAACGAAAGCAGTTACACCAAAGTTTCTAGTTTCTGTTTGTGTCTCCCCTGAGGAGGTTTCAGGCCAGCTATGTCTTTCAGTACTATCTCTTTTGGTTTGGAAGCTATTGCTGGACGTTTGGTAGAAAAAGCTGCTCTGGCCGAGAAAAACACTTTTGGTGCACCATGCAGGTACATTTGAGTTTCCCAGGCAAACGAAAGCAGTGACACCAAAGTTTCTAGTTTCTGTTTGTGTCTCCCCTGAGGAGGTTTCAGGCCAGCTATGTCTTTCAGTACTATCTCTTTTGGTTTGGAAGCTATTCCTGGACGTTTGGTAGAAAAAGCTGCTCTGGCCGAGAAAAACACTTTTGGTGCACCATGCAGGTACATTTGAGTTTCCCAGGCAAACGAAAGCAGTTACACCAAAGTTTCTAGTTTCTGTTTGTGTCTCCCCTGAGGAGGTTTCAGGCCAGCTATGTCTTTCAGTACTATCTCTTTTGGTTTGGAAGCTATTGCTGGACGTTTGGTAGAAAAAGCTGCTCTGGCCGAGAAAAACACTTTTGGTGCACCATGCAGGTACATTTGAGTTTCCCAGGCAAACGAAAGCAGTTACACCAAAGTTTCTAGTTTCTGTTTGTGTCTCCCCTGAGGAGGTTTCAGGCCAGCTATGTCTTTCAGTACTATCTCTTTTGGTTTGGAAGCTATTCCTGGACGTTTGGCATGTTTTGTAGAAAAAGCTTCTCCGGCCGAGAAAAACACTTTTGGTGCACCATGCAGGTACATTTGAGTTTCCCAGGCAAACGAAAGCAGTTACACCAAAGTTTCTAGTTTCTGTTTGTGTCTCCCCTGAGGAGGTTTCAGGCCAGCTATGTCTTTCAGTACTATCTCTTTTGGTTTGGAAGCTATTGCTGGACGTTTGGTAGAAAATGCTGCTCTGGCCGAGAAAAACACTTTTGGTGCACCATGCAGGTACATTTGAGTTTCCCAGGCAAACGAAAGCAGTTACACCAAAGTTTCTAGTTTCTGTTTGTGTCTCCCCTGAGGAGGTTTCAGGCCAGCTATGTCTTTCAGTACTATCTCTTTTGGTTTGGAAGCTATTCCTGGACGTTTGGTAGAAAAAGTTGCTCTGGCCGAGAAAAACACTTTTGGTGCACCATGCAGGTACATTTGAGTTTCCCAGGCAAACGAAAGCAGTTACACCAAAGTTTCTAGTTTCTGTTTGTGTCTCCCCTGAGGAGGTTTCAGGCCAGCTATGTCTTTCAGTACTATCTCTTTTGGTTTGGAAGCTATTCCTGGACGTTTGGCATGTTTGGTAGAAAAAGCTGCTCTGGCCGAGAAAAACACTTTTGGTGCACCATGCAGGTACATTTGAGTTTCCCAGGCAAACGAAAGCAGTTACACCAAAGTTTCTAGTTTCTGTTTGTGTCTCCCCTGAGGAGGTTTCAGGCCAGCTATGTCTTTCAGTACTATCTCTTTTGGTTTGGAAGCTATTGCTGGACGTTTGGTAGAAAAAGCTGCTCTGGCCGAGAAAAACACTTTTGGTGCACCATGCAGGTACATTTGAGTTTCCCAGGCAAACGAAAGCAGTTACACCAAAGTTTCTAGTTTCTGTTTGTGTCTCCCCTGAGGAGGTTTCAGGCCAGCTATGTCTTTCAGTACTATCTCTTTTGGTTTGGAAGCTATTGCTGGACGTTTGGTAGAAAAAGCTGCTCTGGCCGAGAAAAACACTGTTGGTGCACCATGCAGGTACATTTGAGTTTCCCATGCAAACGAAAGCAGTTACACCAAAGTTTCTAGTTTCTGTTTGTGTCTCCCCTGAGGAGGTTTCAGGCCAGCTATGTCTTTCAGTACTATCTCTTTTGGTTTGGAAGCTATTCCTGGACGTTTGGCATGTTTGGTAGAAAAAGCTGCTCTGGCCGAGAAAAACACTTTTGGTGCACCATGCAGGTACATTTGAGTTTCCCAGGCAAACGAAAGCAGTTACACCAAAGTTTCTAGTTTCTGTTTGTGTCTCCCCTGAGGAGGTTTCAGGCCAGCTATGTCTTTCAGTACTATCTCTTTTGGTTTGGAAGCTATTGCTGGACGTTTGGTAGAAAAAGCTGCTCTGGCCGAGAAAAACACTTTTGGTGCACCATGCAGGTACATTTGAGTTTCCCAGGCAAACGAAAGCAGTTACACCAAAGTTTCTAGTTTCTGTTTGTGTCTCCCCTGAGGAGGTTTCAGGCCAGCTATGTCTTTCAGTACTATCTCTTTTGGTTTGGAAGCTATTGCTGGACGTTTGGTAGAAGAAGCTGCTCTGGCCGAGAAAAACACTTTTGGTGCACCATGCAGGTACATTTGAGTTTCCCAGGCAAACGAAAGCAGTTACACCAAAGTTTCTAGTTTCTGTTTGTGTCTCCCCTGAGGAGGTTTCAGGCCAGCTATGTCTTTCAGTACTATCTCTTTTGGTTTGGAAGCTATTGCTGGACGTTTGGTAGAAAAAGCTGCTCTGGCCGAGAAAAACACTTTTGGTGCACCATGCAGGTACATTTGAGTTTCCCAGGCAAACGAAAGCAGTTACACCAAAGTTTCTAGTTTCTGTTTGTGTCTCCCCTGAGGAGGTTTCAGGCCAGCTATGTCTTTCAGTACTATCTCTTTTGGTTTGGAAGCTATTCCTGGACGTTTGGCATGTTTGGTAGAAAAAGCTTCTCCGGCCGAGAAAAACACTTTTGGTGCACCATGCAGGTACATTTGAGTTTCCCAGGCAAACGAAAGCAGTTACACCAAAGTTTCTAGTTTCTGTTTGTGTCTCCCCTGAGGAGGTTTCAGGCCAGCTATGTCTTTCAGTACTATCTCTTTTGGTTTGGAAGCTATTCCTGGACGTTTGGCATGTTTGGTAGAAAAAGCTGCTCTGGCCGAGAAAAACACTTTTGGTGCACCATGCAGGTACATTTGAGTTTCCCAGGCAAACGAAAGCAGTTACACCAAAGTTTCTAGTTTCTGTTTGTGTCTCCCCTGAGGAGGTTTCAGGCCAGCTATGTCTTTCAGTACTATCTCTTTTGGTTTGGAAGCTATTCCTGGACGTTTGGCATGTTTGGTAGAAAAAGCTGCTCTGGCCGAGAAAAACACTTTTGGTGCACCATGCAGGTACATTTGAGTTTCCCAGGCAAACGAAAGCAGTTACACCAAAGTTTCTAGTTTCTGTTTGTGTCTCCCCTGAGGAGGTTTCAGGCCAGCTATGTCTTTCAGTACTATCTCTTTTGGTTTGGAAGCTATTGCTGGACGTTTGGTAGAAAAAGCTGCTCTGGCCGAGAAAAACACTTTTGGTGCACCATGCAGGTACATTTGAGTTTCCCAGGCAAACGAAAGCAGTGACACCAAAGTTTCTAGTTTCTGTTTGTGTCTCCCCTGAGGAGGTTTCAGGCCAGCTATGTCTTTCAGTACTATCTCTTTTGGTTTGGAAGCTATTGCTGGACGTTTGGTAGAAAAAGCTGCTCTGGCCGAGAAAAACACTTTTGGTGCACCATGCAGGTACATTTGAGTTTCCCAGGCAAACGAAAGCAGTTACACCAAAGTTTCTAGTTTCTGTTTGTGTCTCCCCTGAGGAGGTTTCAGGCCAGCTATGTCTTTCAGTACTATCTCTTTTGGTTTGGAAGCTATTGCTGGACGTTTGGTAGAAAAAGCTGCTCTGGCCGAGAAAAACACTTTTGGTGCACCATGCAGGTACATTTGAGTTTCCCAGGCAAACGAAAGCAGTTACACCAAAGTTTCTAGTTTCTGTTTGTGTCTCCCCTGAGGAGGTTTCAGGCCAGCTATGTCTTTCAGTACTATCTCTTTTGGTTTGGAAGCTATTCCTGGACGTTTGGCATGTTTTGTAGAAAAAGCTTCTCCGGCCGAGAAAAACACTTTTGGTGCACCATGCAGGTACATTTGAGTTTCCCAGGCAAACGAAAGCAGTTACACCAAAGTTTCTAGTTTCTGTTTGTGTCTCCCCTGAGGAGGTTTCAGGCCAGCTATGTCTTTCAGTACTATCTCTTTTGGTTTGGAAGCTATTGCTGGACGTTTGGTAGAAAAAGCTGCTCTGGCCGAGAAAAACACTTTTGGTGCACCATGCAGGTACATTTGAGTTTCCCAGGCAAACGAAAGCAGTTACACCAAAGTTTCTAGTTTCTGTTTGTGTCTCCCCTGAGGAGGTTTCAGGCCAGCTATGTCTTTCAGTACTATCTCTTTTGGTTTGGAAGCTATTCCTGGACGTTTGGTAGAAAAAGTTGCTCTGGCCGAGAAAAACACTTTTGGTGCACCATGCAGGTACATTTGAGTTTCCCAGGCAAACGAAAGCAGTTACACCAAAGTTTCTAGTTTCTGTTTGTGTCTCCCCTGAGGAGGTTTCAGGCCAGCTATGTCTTTCAGTACTATCTCTTTTGGTTTGGAAGCTATTCCTGGACGTTTGGCATGTTTGGTAGAAAAAGCTGCTCTGGCCGAGAAAAACACTTTTGGTGCACCATGCAGGTACATTTGAGTTTCCCAGGCAAACGAAAGCAGTTACACCAAAGTTTCTAGTTTCTGTTTGTGTCTCCCCTGAGGAGGTTTCAGGCCAGCTATGTCTTTCAGTACTATCTCTTTTGGTTTGGAAGCTATTCCTGGACGTTTGGTAGAAAAAGCTGCTCTGGCCGAGAAAAACACTTTTGGTGCACCATGCAGGTACATTTGAGTTTCCCAGGCAAACGAAAGCAGTTACACCAAAGTTTCTAGTTTCTGTTTGTGTCTCCCCTGAGGAGGTTTCAGGCCAGCTATGTCTTTCAGTACTATCTCTTTTGGTTTGGAAGCTATTCCTGGACGTTTGGCATGTTTGGTAGAAAAAGCTGCTCTGGCCGAGAAAAACACTTTTGGTGCACCATGCAGGTACATTTGAGTTTCCCAGGCAAACGAAAGCAGTTACACCAAAGTTTCTAGTTTCTGTTTGTGTCTCCCCTGAGGAGGTTTCAGGCCAGCTATGTCTTTCAGTACTATCTCTTTTGGTTTGGAAGCTATTGCTGGACGTTTGGTAGAAAAAGCTGCTCTGGCCGAGAAAAACACTTTTGGTGCACCATGCAGGTACATTTGAGTTTCCCAGGCAAACGAAAGCAGTTACACCAAAGTTTCTAGTTTCTGTTTGTGTCTCCCCTGAGGAGGTTTCAGGCCAGCTATGTCTTTCAGTACTATCTCTTTTGGTTTGGAAGCTATTGCTGGACGTTTGGTAGAAAAAGCTGCTCTGGCCGAGAAAAACACTTTTGGTGCACCATGCAGGTACATTTGAGTTTCCCAGGCAAACGAAAGCAGTGACACCAAAGTTTCTAGTTTCTGTTTGTGTCTCCCCTGAGGAGGTTTCAGGCCAGCTATGTCTTTCAGTACTATCTCTTTTGGTTTGGAAGCTATTCCTGGACGTTTGGTAGAAAAAGCTGCTCTGGCCGAGAAAAACACTTTTGGTGCACCATGCAGGTACATTTGAGTTTCCCAGGCAAACGAAAGCAGTTACACCAAAGTTTCTAGTTTCTGTTTGTGTCTCCCCTGAGGAGGTTTCAGGCCAGCTATGTCTTTCAGTACTATCTCTTTTGGTTTGGAAGCTATTGCTGGACGTTTGGTAGAAAAAGCTGCTCTGGCCGAGAAAAACACTTTTGGTGCACCATGCAGGTACATTTGAGTTTCCCAGGAAAACGAAAGCAGTTACACCAAAGTTTCTAGTTTCTGTTTGTGTCTCCCCTGAGGAGGTTTCAGGCCAGCTATGTCTTTCAGTACTATCTCTTTTGGTTTGGAAGCTATTCCTGGACGTTTGGCATGTTTTGTAGAAAAAGCTTCTCCGGCCGAGAAAAACACTTTTGGTGCACCTTGCAGGTACATTTGAGTTTCCCAGGCAAACGAAAGCAGTTACACCAAAGTTTCTAGTTTCTGTTTGTGTCTCCCCTGAGGAGGTTTCAGGCCAGCTATGTCTTTCAGTACTATCTCTTTTGGTTTGGAAGCTATTGCTGGACGTTTGGTAGAAAAAGCTGCTCTGGCCGAGAAAAACACTTTTGGTGCACCATGCAGGTACATTTGAGTTTCCCAGGCAAACGAAAGCAGTTACACCAAAGTTTCTAGTTTCTGTTTGTGTCTCCCCTGAGGAGGTTTCAGGCCAGCTATGTCTTTCAGTACTATCTCTTTTGGTTTGGAAGCTATTCCTGGACGTTTGGCATTTTTGGTAGAAAAAGCTGCTCTGGCCGAGAAAAACACTTTTGGTGCACCATGCAGGTACATTTGAGTTTCCCAGGCAAACGAAAGCAGTTACACCAAAGTTTCTAGTTTCTGTTTGTGTCTCCCCTGAGGAGGTTTCAGGCCAGCTATGTCTTTCAGTACTATCTCTTTTGGTTTGGAAGCTATTCCTGGACGTTTGGCATGTTTGGTAGAAAAAGCTTCTCCGGCCGAGAAAAACACTTTTGGTGCACCATGCAGGTACATTTGAGTTTCCCAGGCAAACGAAAGCAGTTACACCAAAGTTTCTAGTTTCTGTTTGTGTCTCCCCTGAGGAGGTTTCAGGCCAGCTATGTCTTTCAGTACTATCTCTTTTGGTTTGGAAGCTATTCCTGGACGTTTGGCATGTTTGGTAGAAAAAGCTGCTCTGGCCGAGAAAAACACTTTTGGTGCACCATGCAGGTACATTTGAGTTTCCCAGGCAAACGAAAGCAGTTACACCAAAGTTTCTAGTTTCTGTTTGTGTCTCCCCTGAGGAGGTTTCAGGCCAGCTATGTCTTTCAGTACTATCTCTTTTGGTTTGGAAGCTATTGCTGGACGTTTGGTAGAAAAAGCTGCTCTGGCCGAGAAAAACACTTTTGGTGCACCATGCAGGTACATTTGAGTTTCCCAGGCAAACGAAAGCAGTTACACCAAAGTTTCTAGTTTCTGTTTGTGTCTCCACTGAGGAGGTTTCAGGCCAGCTATGTCTTTCAGTACTATCTCTTTTGGTTTGGAAGCTATTGCTGGACGTTTGGTAGAAAAAGCTGCTCTGGCCGAGAAAAACACTTTTGGTGCACCATGCAGGTACATTTGAGTTTCCCAGGCAAACGAAAGCAGTTACACCAAAGTTTCTAGTTTCTGTTTGTGTCTCCCCTGAGGAGGTTTCAGGCCAGCTATGTCTTTCAGTACTATCTCTTTTGGTTTGGAAGCTATTCCTGGACGTTTGGCATGTTTGGTAGAAAAAGCTTCTCCGGCCGAGAAAAACACTTTTGGTGCACCATGCAGGTACATTTGAGTTTCCCAGGCAAACGAAAGCAGTGACACCAAAGTTTCTAGTTTCTGTTTGTGTCTCCCCTGAGGAGGTTTCAGGCCAGCTATGTCTTTCAGTACTATCTCTTTTGGTTTGGAAGCTATTCCTGGACGTTTGGCATGTTTGGTAGAAAAAGCTGCTCTGGCCGAGAAAAACACTTTTGGTGCACCATGCAGGTACATTTGAGTTTCCCAGGCAAACGAAAGCAGTTACACCAAAGTTTCTAGTTTCTGTTTGTGTCTCCCCTGAGGAGGTTTCAGGCCAGCTATGTCTTTCAGTACTATCTCTTTTGGTTTGGAAGCTATTGCTGGACGTTTGGTAGAAAAAGCTGCTCTGGCCGAGAAAAACACTTTTGGTGCACCATGCAGGTACATTTGAGTTTCCCAGGCAAACGAAAGCAGTGACACCAAAGTTTCTAGTTTCTGTTTGTGTCTCCCCTGAGGAGGTTTCAGGCCAGCTATGTCTTTCAGTACTATCTCTTTTGGTTTGGAAGCTATTCCTGGACGTTTGGTAGAAAAAGCTGCTCTGGCCGAGAAAAACACTTTTGGTGCACCATGCAGGTACATTTGAGTTTCCCAGGCAAACGAAAGCAGTTACACCAAAGTTTCTAGTTTCTGTTTGTGTCTCCCCTGAGGAGGTTTCAGGCCAGCTATGTCTTTCAGTACTATCTCTTTTGGTTTGGAAGCTATTGCTGGACGTTTGGTAGAAAAAGCTGCTCTGGCCGAGAAAAACACTTTTGGTGCACCATGCAGGTACATTTGAGTTTCCCAGGAAAACGAAAGCAGTTACACCAAAGTTTCTAGTTTCTGTTTGTGTCTCCCCTGAGGAGGTTTCAGGCCAGCTATGTCTTTCAGTACTATCTCTTTTGGTTTGGAAGCTATTCCTGGACGTTTGGCATGTTTGGTAGAAAAAGCTGCTCTGTCCGAGAAAAACACTTTTGGTGCACCATGCAGGTACATTTGAGTTTCCCAGGCAAACGAAAGCAGTTACACCAAAGTTTCTAGTTTCTGTTTGTGTCTCCCCTGAGGAGGTTTCAGGCCAGCTATGTCTTTCAGTACTATCTCTTTTGGTTTGGAAGCTATTGCTGGACGTTTGGTAGAAAAAGCTGCTCTGGCCGAGAAAAACACTTTTGGTGCACCATGCAGGTACATTTGAGTTTCCCAGGCAAACGAAAGCAGTTACACCAAAGTTTCTAGTTTCTGTTTGTGTCTCCCCTGAGGAGGTTTCAGGCCAGCTATGTCTTTCAGTACTATCTCTTTTGGTTTGGAAGCTATTCCTGGACGTTTGGTAGAAAAAGTTGCTCTGGCCGAGAAAAACACTTTTGGTGCACCATGCAGGTACATTTGAGTTTCCCAGGCAAACGAAAGCAGTTACACCAAAGTTTCTAGTTTCTGTTTGTGTCTCCCCTGAGGAGGTTTCAGGCCAGCTATGTCTTTCAGTACTATCTCTTTTGGTTTGGAAGCTATTCCTGGACGTTTGGCATGTTTGGTAGAAAAAGCTGCTCTGGCCGAGAAAAACACTTTTGGTGCACCATGCAGGTACATTTGAGTTTCCCAGGCAAACGAAAGCAGTTACACCAAAGTTTCTAGTTTCTGTTTGTGTCTCCCCTGAGGAGGTTTCAGGCCAGCTATGTCTTTCAGTACTATCTCTTTTGGTTTGGAAGCTATTCCTGGACGTTTGGTAGAAAAAGCTGCTCTGGCCGAGAAAAACACTTTTGGTGCACCATGCAGGTACATTTGAGTTTCCCAGGCAAACGAAAGCAGTTACACCAAAGTTTCTAGTTTCTGTTTGTGTCTCCCCTGAGGAGGTTTCAGGCCAGCTATGTCTTTCAGTACTATCTCTTTTGGTTTGGAAGCTATTGCTGGACGTTTGGTAGAAAAAGCTTCTCCGGCCGAGAAAAACACTTTTGGTGCACCATGCAGGTACATTTGAGTTTCCCAGGCAAACGAAAGCAGTTACACCAAAGTTTCTAGTTTCTGTTTGTGTCTCCCCTGAGGAGGTTTCAGGCCAGCTATGTCTTTCAGTACTATCTCTTTTGGTTTGGAAGCTATTGCTGGACGTTTGGTAGAAAAAGCTGCTCTGGCCGAGAAAAACACTTTTGGTGCACCATGCAGGTACATTTGAGTTTCCCAGGCAAACGAAAGCAGTTACACCAAAGTTTCTAGTTTCTGTTTGTGTCTCCCCTGAGGAGGTTTCAGGCCAGCTATGTCTTTCAGTACTATCTCTTTTGGTTTGGAAGCTATTGCTGGACGTTTGGTAGAAAAAGCTGCTCTGGCCGAGAAAAACACTTTTGGTGCACCATGCAGGTACATTTGAGTTTCCCAGGCAAACGAAAGCAGTTACACCAAAGTTTCTAGTTTCTGTTTGTGTCTCCCCTGAGGAGGTTTCAGGCCAGCTATGTCTTTCAGTACTATCTCTTTTGGTTTGGAAGCTATTCCTGGACGTTTGGCATGTTTGGTAGAAAAAGCTGCTCTGGCCGAGAAAAACACTTTTGGTGCACCATGCAGGTACATTTGAGTTTCCCAGGCAAACGAAAGCAGTTACACCAAAGTTTCTAGTTTCTGTTTGTGTCTCCCCTGAGGAGGTTTCAGGCCAGCTATGTCTTTCAGTACTATCTCTTTTGGTTTGGAAGCTATTGCTGGACGTTTGGTAGAAAAAGCTGCTCTGGCCGAGAAAAACACTTTTGGTGCACCATGCAGGTACATTTGAGTTTCCCAGGCAAACGAAAGCAGTTACACCAAAGTTTCTAGTTTCTGTTTGTGTCTCCCCTGAGGAGGTTTCAGGCCAGCTATGTCTTTCAGTACTATCTCTTTTGGTTTGGAAGCTATTGCTGGACGTTTGGTAGAAAAAGCTGCTCTGGCCGAGAAAAACACTTTTGGTGCACCATGCAGGTACATTTGAGTTTCCCAGGCAAACGAAAGCAGTTACACCAAAGTTTCTAGTTTCTGTTTGTGTCTCCCCTGAGGAGGTTTCAGGCCAGCTATGTCTTTCAGTACTATCTCTTTTGGTTTGGAAGCTATTCCTGGACGTTTGGCATGTTTGGTAGAAAAAGCTTCTCCGGCCGAGAAAAACACTTTTGGTGCACCATGCAGGTACATTTGAGTTTCCCAGGCAAACGAAAGCAGTGACACCAAAGTTTCTAGTTTCTGTTTGTGTCTCCCCTGAGGAGGTTTCAGGCCAGCTATGTCTTTCAGTACTATCTCTTTTGGTTTGGAAGCTATTCCTGGACGTTTGGCATGTTTGGTAGAAAAAGCTGCTCTGGCCGAGAAAAACACTTTTGGTGCACCATGCAGGTACATTTGAGTTTCCCAGGCAAACGAAAGCAGTTACACCAAAGTTTCTAGTTTCTGTTTGTGTCTCCCCTGAGGAGGTTTCAGGCCAGCTATGTCTTTCAGTACTATCTCTTTTGGTTTGGAAGCTATTGCTGGACGTTTGGTAGAAAAAGCTGCTCTGGCCGAGAAAAACACTTTTGGTGCACCATGCAGGTACATTTGAGTTTCCCAGGCAAACGAAAGCAGTGACACCAAAGTTTCTAGTTTCTGTTTGTGTCTCCCCTGAGGAGGTTTCAGGCCAGCTATGTCTTTCAGTACTATCTCTTTTGGTTTGGAAGCTATTCCTGGACGTTTGGTAGAAAAAGCTGCTCTGGCCGAGAAAAACACTTTTGGTGCACCATGCAGGTACATTTGAGTTTCCCAGGCAAACGAAAGCAGTTACACCAAAGTTTCTAGTTTCTGTTTGTGTCTCCCCTGAGGAGGTTTCAGGCCAGCTATGTCTTTCAGTACTATCTCTTTTGGTTTGGAAGCTATTGCTGGACGTTTGGTAGAAAAAGCTGCTCTGGCCGAGAAAAACACTTTTGGTGCACCATGCAGGTACATTTGAGTTTCCCAGGAAAACGAAAGCAGTTACACCAAAGTTTCTAGTTTCTGTTTGTGTCTCCCCTGAGGAGGTTTCAGGCCAGCTATGTCTTTCAGTACTATCTCTTTTGGTTTGGAAGCTATTCCTGGACGTTTGGCATGTTTGGTAGAAAAAGCTGCTCTGTCCGAGAAAAACACTTTTGGTGCACCATGCAGGTACATTTGAGTTTCCCAGGCAAACGAAAGCAGTTACACCAAAGTTTCTAGTTTCTGTTTGTGTCTCCCCTGAGGAGGTTTCAGGCCAGCTATGTCTTTCAGTACTATCTCTTTTGGTTTGGAAGCTATTGCTGGACGTTTGGTAGAAAAAGCTGCTCTGGCCGAGAAAAACACTTTTGGTGCACCATGCAGGTACATTTGAGTTTCCCAGGCAAACGAAAGCAGTTACACCAAAGTTTCTAGTTTCTGTTTGTGTCTCCCCTGAGGAGGTTTCAGGCCAGCTATGTCTTTCAGTACTATCTCTTTTGGTTTGGAAGCTATTCCTGGACGTTTGGTAGAAAAAGTTGCTCTGGCCGAGAAAAACACTTTTGGTGCACCATGCAGGTACATTTGAGTTTCCCAGGCAAACGAAAGCAGTTACACCAAAGTTTCTAGTTTCTGTTTGTGTCTCCCCTGAGGAGGTTTCAGGCCAGCTATGTCTTTCAGTACTATCTCTTTTGGTTTGGAAGCTATTGCTGGACGTTTGGCATGTTTGGTAGAAAAAGCTGCTCCGGCCGAGAAAAACACTTTTGGTGCACCATGCAGGTACATTTGAGTTTCCCAGGCAAACGAAAGCAGTTACACCAAAGTTTCTAGTTTCTGTTTGTGTCTCCCCTGAGGAGGTTTCAGGCCAGCTATGTCTTTCAGTACTATCTCTTTTGGTTTGGAAGCTATTGCTGGACGTTTGGTAGAAAAAGCTGCTCTGGCCGAGAAAAACACTTTTGGTGCACCATGCAGGTACATTTGAGTTTCCCAGGCAAACGAAAGCAGTTACACCAAAGTTTCTAGTTTCTGTTTGTGTCTCCCCTGAGGAGGTTTCAGGCCAGCTATGTCTTTCAGTACTATCTCTTTTGGTTTGGAAGCTATTGCTGGACGTTTGGTAGAAAAAGCTGCTCTGGCCGAGAAAAACACTTTTGGTGCACCATGCAGGTACATTTGAGTTTCCCAGGCAAACGAAAGCAGTTACACCAAAGTTTCTAGTTTCTGTTTGTGTCTCCCCTGAGGAGGTTTCAGGCCAGCTATGTCTTTCAGTACTATCTCTTTTGGTTTGGAAGCTATTCCTGGACGTTTGGTAGAAAAAGTTGCTCTGGCCGAGAAAAACACTTTTGGTGCACCATGCAGGTACATTTGAGTTTCCCAGGCAAACGAAAGCAGTGACACCAAAGTTTCTAGTTTCTGTTTGTGTCTCCCCTGAGGAGGTTTCAGGCCAGCTATGTCTTTCAGTACTATCTCTTTTGGTTTGGAAGCTATTCCTGGACGTTTGGCATGTTTGGTAGAAAAAGCTGCTCTGGCCGAGAAAAACACTTTTGGTGCACCATGCAGGTACATTTGAGTTTCCCAGGCAAACGAAAGCAGTTACACCAAAGTTTCTAGTTTCTGTTTGTGTCTCCCCTGAGGAGGTTTCAGGCCAGCTATGTCTTTCAGTACTATCTCTTTTGGTTTGGAAGCTATTCCTGGACGTTTGGCATGTTTGGTAGAAAAAGCTGCTCTGGCCGAGAAAAACACTTTTGGTGCACCATGCAGGTACATTTGAGTTTCCCAGGCAAACGAAAGCAGTGACACCAAAGTTTCTAGTTTCTGTTTGTGTCTCCCCTGAGGAGGTTTCAGGCCAGCTATGTCTTTCAGTACTATCTCTTTTGGTTTGGAAGCTATTCCTGGACGTTTGGTAGAAAAAGCTGCTCTGGCCGAGAAAAACACTTTTGGTGCACCATGCAGGTACATTTGAGTTTCCCAGGCAAACGAAAGCAGTTACACCAAAGTTTCTAGTTTCTGTTTGTGTCTCCCCTGAGGAGGTTTCAGGCCAGCTATGTCTTTCAGTACTATCTCTTTTGGTTTGGAAGCTATTGCTGGACGTTTGGTAGAAAAAGCTGCTCTGGCCGAGAAAAACACTTTTGGTGCACCATGCAGGTACATTTGAGTTTCCCAGGAAAACGAAAGCAGTTACACCAAAGTTTCTAGTTTCTGTTTGTGTCTCCCCTGAGGAGGTTTCAGGCCAGCTATGTCTTTCAGTACTATCTCTTTTGGTTTGGAAGCTATTCCTGGACGTTTGGCATGTTTTGTAGAAAAAGCTTCTCCGGCCGAGAAAAACACTTTTGGTGCACCATGCAGGTACATTTGAGTTTCCCAGGCAAACGAAAGCAGTTACACCAAAGTTTCTAGTTTCTGTTTGTGTCTCCCCTGAGGAGGTTTCAGGCCAGCTATGTCTTTCAGTACTATCTCTTTTGGTTTGGAAGCTATTGCTGGACGTTTGGTAGAAAAAGCTGCTCTGGCCGAGAAAAACACTTTTGGTGCACCATGCAGGTACATTTGAGTTTCCCAGGCAAACGAAAGCAGTTACACCAAAGTTTCTAGTTTCTGTTTGTGTCTCCCCTGAGGAGGTTTCAGGCCAGCTATGTCTTTCAGTACTATCTCTTTTGGTTTGGAAGCTATTCCTGGACGTTTGGTAGAAAAAGTTGCTCTGGCCGAGAAAAACACTTTTGGTGCACCATGCAGGTACATTTGAGTTTCCCAGGCAAACGAAAGCAGTTACACCAAAGTTTCTAGTTTCTGTTTGTGTCTCCCCTGAGGAGGTTTCAGGCCAGCTATGTCTTTCAGTACTATCTCTTTTGGTTTGGAAGCTATTCCTGGACGTTTGGCATGTTTGGTAGAAAAAGCTGCTCTGGCCGAGAAAAACACTTTTGGTGCACCATGCAGGTACATTTGAGTTTCCCAGGCAAACGAAAGCAGTTACACCAAAGTTTCTAGTTTCTGTTTGTGTCTCCCCTGAGGAGGTTTCAGGCCAGCTATGTCTTTCAGTACTATCTCTTTTGGTTTGGAAGCTATTCCTGGACGTTTGGCATGTTTGGTAGAAAAAGCTGCTCTGGCCGAGAAAAACACTTTTGGTGCACCATGCAGGTACATTTGAGTTTCCCAGGCAAACGAAAGCAGTTACACCAAAGTTTCTAGTTTCTGTTTGTGTCTCCCCTGAGGAGGTTTCAGGCCAGCTATGTCTTTCAGTACTATCTCTTTTGGTTTGGAAGCTATTGCTGGACGTTTGGTAGAAAAAGCTGCTCTGGCCGAGAAAAACACTTTTGGTGCACCATGCAGGTACATTTGAGTTTCCCAGGCAAACGAAAGCAGTTACACCAAAGTTTCTAGTTTCTGTTTGTGTCTCCCCTGAGGAGGTTTCAGGCCAGCTATGTCTTTCAGTACTATCTCTTTTGGTTTGGAAGCTATTGCTGGACGTTTGGTAGAAAAAGCTGCTCTGGCCGAAAAAAAAAACACTTTTGGTGCACCATGCAGGTACATTTGAGTTTCCCAGGCAAACAAAAGCAGTTACACCAAAGTTTCTAGTTTCTGTTTGTGTCTCCCCTGAGGAGGTTTCAGGCCAGCTATGTCTTTCAGTACTATCTCTTTTGGTTTGGAAGCTATTGCTGGACGTTTGGTAGAAAAAGCTGCTCTGGCCGAGAAAAACACTTTTGGTGCACCATGCAGGTACATTTGAGTTTCCCAGGCAAACAAAAGCAGTTACACCAAAGTTTCTAGTTTCTGTTTGTGTCTCCCCTGAGGAGGTTTCAGGCCAGCTATGTCTTTCAGTACTATCTCTTTTGGTTTGGAAGCTATTGCTGGACGTTTGGTAGAAAAAGCTGCTCTGGCCGAGAAAAACACTTTTGGTGCACCATGCAGGTACATTTGAGTTTCCCAGGCAAACGAAAGCAGTTACACCAAAGTTTCTAGTTTCTGTTTGTGTCTCCCCTGAGGAGGTTTCAGGCCAGCTATGTCTTTCAGTACTATCTCTTTTGGTTTGGAAGCTATTCCTGGACGTTTGGCATTTTTGGTAGAAAAAGCTTCTCCGGCCGAGAAAAACACTTTTGGTGCACCATGCAGGTACATTTGAGTTTCCCAGGCAAACGAAAGCAGTTACACCAAAGTTTCTAGTTTCTGTTTGTGTCTCCCCTGAGGAGGTTTCAGGCCAGCTATGTCTTTCAGTACTATCTCTTTTGGTTTGGAAGCTATTCCTGGACGTTTGGCATGTTTGGTAGAAAAAGCTGCTCTGGCCGAGAAAAACACTTTTGGTGCACCATGCAGGTACATTTGAGTTTCCCAGGCAAACGAAAGCAGTTACACCAAAGTTTCTAGTTTCTGTTTGTGTCTCCCCTGAGGAGGTTTCAGGCCAGCTATGTCTTTCAGTACTATCTCTTTTGGTTTGGAAGCTATTGCTGGACGTTTGGTAGAAAAAGCTGCTCTGGCCGAGAAAAACACTTTTGGTGCACCATGCAGGTACATTTGAGTTTCCCAGGCAAACGAAAGCAGTGACACCAAAGTTTCTAGTTTCTGTTTGTGTCTCCCCTGAGGAGGTTTCAGGCCAGCTATGTCTTTCAGTACTATCTCTTTTGGTTTGGAAGCTATTGCTGGACGTTTGGTAGAAAAAGCTGCTCTGGCCGAGAAAAACACTTTTGGTGCACCATGCAGGTACATTTGAGTTTCCCAGGCAAACGAAAGCAGTTACACCAAAGTTTCTAGTTTCTGTTTGTGTCTCCCCTGAGGAGGTTTCAGGCCAGCTATGTCTTTCAGTACTATCTCTTTTGGTTTGGAAGCTATTCCTGGACGTTTGGCATGTTTTGTAGAAAAAGCTTCTCCGGCCGAGAAAAACACTTTTGGTGCACCATGCAGGTACATTTGAGTTTCCCAGGCAAACGAAAGCAGTTACACCAAAGTTTCTAGTTTCTGTTTGTGTCTCCCCTGAGGAGGTTTAAGGCCAGCTATGTCTTTCAGTACTATCTCTTTTGGTTTGGAAGCTATTGCTGGACGTTTGGTAGAAAAAGCTGCTCTGGCCGAGAAAAACACTTTTGGTGCACCATGCAGGTACATTTGAGTTTCCCAGGCAAACGAAAGCAGTTACACCAAAGTTTCTAGTTTCTGTTTGTGTCTCCCCTGAGGAGGTTTCAGGCCAGCTATGTCTTTCAGTACTATCTCTTTTGGTTTGGAAGCTATTCCTGGACGTTTGGTAGAAAAAGTTCCTCTGGCCGAGAAAAACACTTTTGGTGCGCCATGCAGGTACATTTGAGTTTCCCAGGCAAACGAAAGCAGTTACACCAAAGTTTCTAGTTTCTGTTTGTGTCTCCCCTGAGGAGGTTTCAGGCCAGCTATGTCTTTCAGTACTATCTCTTTTGGTTTGGAAGCTATTCCTGGACGTTTGGCATTTTTGGTAGAAAAAGCTGCTCTGGCCGAGAAAAACACTTTTGGTGCACCATGCAGGTACATTTGAGTTTCCCAGGCAAACGAAAGCAGTTACACCAAAGTTTCTAGTTTCTGTTTGTGTCTCCCCTGAGGAGGTTTCAGGCCAGCTATGTCTTTCAGTACTATCTCTTTTGGTTTGGAAGCTATTCCTGGACGTTTGGCATGTTTGGTAGAAAAAGCTTCTCCGGCCGAGAAAAACACTTTTGGTGCACCATGCAGGTACATTTGAGTTTCCCAGGCAAACGAAAGCAGTTACACCAAAGTTTCTAGTTTCTGTTTGTGTCTCCCCTGAGGAGGTTTCAGGCCAGCTATGTCTTTCAGTACTATCTCTTTTGGTTTGGAAGCTATTGCTGGACGTTTGGTAGAAAAAGCTGCTCTGGCCGAGAAAAACACTTTTGGTGCACCATGCAGGTACATTTGAGTTTCCCAGGCAAACGAAAGCAGTTACACCAAAGTTTCTAGTTTCTGTTTGTGTCTCCCCTGAGGAGGTTTCAGGCCAGCTATGTCTTTCAGTACTATCTCTTTTGGTTTGGAAGCTATTGCTGGACGTTTGGTAGAAAAAGCTGCTCTGGCCGAGAAAAACACTTTTGGTGCACCATGCAGGTACATTTGAGTTTCCCAGGCAAACGAAAGCAGTTACACCAAAGTTTCTAGTTTCTGTTTGTGTCTCCACTGAGGAGGTTTCAGGCCTGCTATGTCTTTCAGTACTATCTCTTTTGGTTTGGAAGCTATTGCTGGACGTTTGGTAGAAAAAGCTGCTCTGGCCGAGAAAAACACTTTTGGTGCACCATGCAGGTACATTTGAGTTTCCCAGGCAAACGAAAGCAGTTACACCAAAGTTTCTAGTTTCTGTTTGTGTCTCCCCTGAGGAGGTTTCAGGCCAGCTATGTCTTTCAGTACTATCTCTTTTGGTTTGGAAGCTATTCCTGGACGTTTGGCATGTTTGGTAGAAAAAGCTTCGCCGGCCGAGAAAAACACTTTTGGTGCACCATGCAGGTACATTTGAGTTTCCCAGGCAAACGAAAGCAGTGACACCAAAGTTTCTAGTTTCTGTTTGTGTCTCCCCTGAGGAGGTTTCAGGCCAGCTATGTCTTTCAGTACTATCTCTTTTGGTTTGGAAGCTATTCCTGGACGTTTGGCATGTTTGGTAGAAAAAGCTGCTCTGGCCGAGAAAAACACTTTTGGTGCACCATGCAGGTACATTTGAGTTTCCCAGGCAAACGAAAGCAGTTACACCAAAGTTTCTAGTTTCTGTTTGTGTCTCCCCTGAGGAGGTTTCAGGCCAGCTATGTCTTTCAGTACTATCTCTTTTGGTTTGGAAGCTATTCCTGGGCGTTTTGTAGAAAAAGCTGCTCTGGCCGAGAAAAACACTTTTGGTGCACCATGCAGGTACATTTGAGTTTCCCAGGCAAACTAAAGCAGTGACACCAAAGTTTCTAGTTTCTGTTTGTGTCTCCCCTGAGGAGGTTTCAGGCCAGCTATGTCTTTCAGTACTATCTCTTTTGGTTTGGAAGCTATTCCTGGACGTTTGGTAGAAAAAGCTGCTCTGGCCGAGAAAAACACTTTTGGTGCACCATGCAGGTACATTTGAGTTTCCCAGGCAAACGAAAGCAGTTACACCAAAGTTTCTAGTTTCTGTTTGTGTCTCCCCTGAGGAGGTTTCAGGCCAGCTATGTCTTTCAGTACTATCTCTTTTGGTTTGGAAGCTATTGCTGGACGTTTGGTAGAAAAAGCTGCTCTGGCCGAGAAAAACACTTTTGGTGCACCATGCAGGTACATTTGAGTTTCCCAGGAAAACGAAAGCAGTTACACCAAAGTTTCTAGTTTCTGTTTGTGTCTCCCCTGAGGAGGTTTCAGGCCAGCTATGTCTTTCAGTACTATCTCTTTTGGTTTGGAAGCTATTCCTGGACGTTTGGCATGTTTTGTAGAAAAAGCTTCTCCGGCCGAGAAAAACACTTTTGGTGCACCATGCAGGTACATTTGAGTTTCCCAGGCAAACGAAAGCAGTTACACCAAAGTTTCTAGTTTCTGTTTGTGTCTCCCCTGAGGAGGTTTCAGGCCAGCTATGTCTTTCAGTACTATCTCTTTTGGTTTGGAAGCTATTGCTGGACGTTTGGTAGAAAAAGCTGCTCTGGCCGAGAAAAACACTTTTGGTGCACCATGCAGGTACATTTGAGTTTCCCAGGCAAACGAAAGCAGTTACACCAAAGTTTCTAGTTTCTGTTTGTGTCTCCCCTGAGGAGGTTTCAGGCCAGCTATGTCTTTCAGTACTATCTCTTTTGGTTTGGAAGCTATTCCTGGACGTTTGGTAGAAAAAGTTGCTCTGGCCGAGAAAAACACTTTTGGTGCACCATGCAGGTACATTTGAGTTTCCCAGGCAAACGAAAGCAGTTACACCAAAGTTTCTAGTTTCTGTTTGTGTCTCCCCTGAGGAGGTTTCAGGCCAGCTATGTCTTTCAGTACTATCTCTTTTGGTTTGGAAGCTATTCCTGGACGTTTGGCATGTTTGGTAGAAAAAGCTGCTCTGGCCGAGAAAAACACTTTTGGTGCACCATGCAGGTACATTTGAGTTTCCCAGGCAAACGAAAGCAGTTACACCAAAGTTTCTAGTTTCTGTTTGTGTCTCCCCTGAGGAGGTTTCAGGCCAGCTATGTCTTTCAGTACTATCTCTTTTGGTTTGGAAGCTATTCCTGGACGTTTGGCATGTTTGGTAGAAAAAGCTGCTCTGGCCGAGAAAAACACTTTTGGTGCACCATGCAGGTACATTTGAGTTTCCCAGGCAAACGAAAGCAGTTACACCAAAGTTTCTAGTTTCTGTTTCTGTCTCCCCTGAGGAGGTTTCAGGCCAGCTATGTCTTTCAGTACTATCTCTTTTGGTTTGGAAGCTATTGCTGGACGTTTGGTAGAAAAAGCTGCTCTGGCCGAGAAAAACACTTTTGGTGCACCATGCAGGTACATTTGAGTTTCCCAGGCAAACGAAAGCAGTTACACCAAAGTTTCTAGTTTCTGTTTGTGTCTCCCCTGAGGAGGTTTCAGGCCAGCTATGTCTTTCAGTACTATCTCTTTTGGTTTGGAAGCTATTGCTGGACGTTTGGTAGAAAAAGCTGCTCTGGCCGAAAAAAAAAACACTTTTGGTGCACCATGCAGGTACATTTGAGTTTCCCAGGCAAACAAAAGCAGTTACACCAAAGTTTCTAGTTTCTGTTTGTGTCTCCCCTGAGGAGGTTTCAGGCCAGCTATGTCTTTCAGTACTATCTCTTTTGGTTTGGAAGCTATTGCTGGACGTTTGGTAGAAAAAGCTGCTCTGGCCGAGAAAAACACTTTTGGTGCACCATGCAGGTACATTTGAGTTTCCCAGGCAAACGAAAGCAGTTACACCAAAGTTTCTAGTTTCTGTTTGTGTCTCCCCTGAGGAGGTTTCAGGCCAGCTATGTCTTTCAGTACTATCTCTTTTGGTTTGGAAGCTATTCCTGGACGTTTGGTAGAAAAAGCTGCTCTGGCCGAGAAAAACACTTTTGGTGCACCATGCAGGTACATTTGAGTTTCCCAGGCAAACGAAAGCAGTTACACCAAAGTTTCTAGTTTCTGTTTGTGTCTCCCCTGAGGAGGTTTCAGGCCAGCTATGTCTTTCAGTACTATCTCTTTTGGTTTGGAAGCTATTCCTGGACGTTTGGTAGAAAAAGTTGCTCTGGCCGAGAAAAACACTTTTGGTGCACCATGCAGGTACATTTGAGTTTCCCAGGCAAACGAAAGCAGTTACACCAAAGTTTCTAGTTTCTGTTTGTGTCTCCCCTGAGGAGGTTTCAGGCCACTTATGTCTTTCAGTACTATCTCTTTTGGTTTGGAAGCTATTGCTGGACGTTTGGTAGAAAAAGCTGCTCTGGCCGAGAAAAACACTTTTGGTGCACCATGCAGGTACATTTGAGTTTCCCAGGCAAACGAAAGCAGTTACACCAAAGTTTCTAGTTTCTGTTTGTGTCTCCCCTGAGGAGGTTTCAGGCCAGCTATGTCTTTCAGTACTATCTCTTTTGGTTTGGAAGCTATTCCTGGACGTTTGGTAGAAAAAGTTGCTCTGGCCGAGAAAAACACTTTTGGTGCACCATGCAGGTACATTTGAGTTTCCCAGGCAAACGAAAGCAGTTACACCAAAGTTTCTAGTTTCTGTTTGTGTCTCCCCTGAGGAGGTTTCAGGCCAGCTATGTCTTTCAGTACTATCTCTTTTGGTTTGGAAGCTATTCCTGGACGTTTGGCATGTTTGGTAGAAAAAGCTGCTCTGGCCGAGAAAAACACTTTTGGTGCACCATGCAGGTACATTTGAGTTTCCCAGGCAAACGAAAGCAGTTACACCAAAGTTTCTAGTTTCTGTTTGTGTCTCCCCTGAGGAGGTTTCAGGCCAGCTATGTCTTTCAGTACTATCTCTTTTGGTTTGGAAGCTATTGCTGGACGTTTGGTAGAAAAAGCTGCTCTGGCCGAGAAAAACACTTTTGGTGCACCATGCAGGTACATTTGAGTTTCCCAGGCAAACGAAAGCAGTTACACCAAAGTTTCTAGTTTCTGTTTGTGTCTCCACTGAGGAGGTTTCAGGCCAGCTATGTCTTTCAGTACTATCTCTTTTGGTTTGGAAGCTATTGCTGGACGTTTGGTAGAAAAAGCTGCTCTGGCCGAGAAAAACACTTTTGGTGCACCATGCAGGTACATTTGAGTTTCCCAGGCAAACAAAAGCAGTTACACCAAAGTTTCTAGTTTCTGTTTGTGTCTCCCCTGAGGAGGTTTCAGGCCAGCTATGTCTTTCAGTACTATCTCTTTTGGTTTGGAAGCTATTGCTGGACGTTTGTTAGAAAAAGCTGCTCTGGCCGAGAAAAACACTTTTGGTGCACCATGCAGGTACATTTGAGTTTCCCAGGCAAACGAAAGCAGTTACACCAAAGTTTCTAGTTTCTGTTTGTGTCTCCCCTGAGGAGGTTTCAGGCCAGCTATGTCTTTCAGTACTATCTCTTTTGGTTTGGAAGCTATTGCTGGACGTTTGGTAGAAAAAGCTGCTCTGGCCGAGAAAAACACTTTTGGTGCACCATGCAGGTACATTTGAGTTTCCCAGGCAAACGAAAGCAGTTACACCAAAGTTTCTAGTTTCTGTTTGTGTCTCCCCTGAGGAGGTTTCAGGCCAGCTATGTCTTTCAGTACTATCTCTTTTGGTTTGGAAGCTATTGCTGGACGTTTGGTAGAAAAAGCTGCTCTGGCCGAGAAAAACACTTTTGGTGCACCATGCAGGTACATTTGAGTTTCCCAGGCAAACGAAAGCAGTTACACCAAAGTTTCTAGTTTCTGTTTGTGTCTCCCCTGAGGAGGTTTCAGGCCAGCTATGTCTTTCAGTACTATCTCTTTTGGTTTGGAAGCTATTCCTGGACGTTTGGCATGTTTGGTAGAAAAAGCATCGCCGGCCGAGAAAAACACTTTTGGTGCACCATGCAGGTACATTTGAGTTTCCCAGGCAAACGAAAGCAGTTACACCAAAGTTTCTAGTTTCTGTTTGTGTCTCCCCTGAGGAGGTTTCAGGCCAGCTATGTCTTTCAGTACTATCTCTTTTGGTTTGGAAGCTATTGCTGGACGTTTGGTAGAAAAAGCTGCTCTGGCCGAGAAAAACACTTTTGGTGCACCATGCAGGTACATTTGAGTTTCCCAGGCAAACGAAAGCAGTGACACCAAAGTTTCTAGTTTCTGTTTGTGTCTCCACTGAGGAGGTTTCAGGCCAGCTATGTCTTTCAGTACTATCTCTTTTGGTTTGGAAGCTATTCCTGGACGTTTGGTAGAAAAAGTTGCTCTGGCCGAGAAAAACACTTTTGGTGCACCATGCAGGTACATTTGAGTTTCCCAGGCAAACGAAAGCAGTTACACCAAAGTTTCTAGTTTCTGTTTGTGTCTCCCCTGAGGAGGTTTCAGGCCAGCTATGTCTTTCAGTACTATCTCTTTTGGTTTGGAAGCTATTGCTGGACGTTTGGTAGAAAAAGCTGCTCTGGCCGAGAAAAACACTTTTGGTGCACCATGCAGGTACATTTGAGTTTCCCAGGCAAACGAAAGCAGTTACACCAAAGTTTCTAGTTTCTGTTTGTGTCTCCCCTGAGGAGGTTTCAGGCCAGCTATGTCTTTCAGTACTATCTCTTTTGGTTTGGAAGCTATTGCTGGACGTTTGGTAGAAAAAGCTGCTCTGGCCGAGAAAAACACTTTTGGTGCACCATGCAGGTACATTTGAGTTTCCCAGGCAAACGAAAGCAGTTACACCAAAGTTTCTAGTTTCTGTTTGTGTCTCCCCTGAGGAGGTTTCAGGCCAGCTATGTCTTTCAGTACTATCTCTTTTGGTTTGGAAGCTATTGCTGGACGTTTGGTAGAAAAAGCTGCTCTGGCCGAGAAAAAAAAAACACTTTTGGTGCACCATGCAGGTACATTTGAGTTTCCCAGGCAAACAAAAGCAGTTACACCAAAGTTTCTAGTTTCTGTTTGTGTCTCCCCTGAGGAGGTTTCAGGCCAGCTATGTCTTTCAGTACTATCTCTTTTGGTTTGGAAGCTATTGCTGGACGTTTGGTAGAAAAAGCTGCTCTGGCCGAGAAAAACACTTTTGGTGCACCATGCAGGTACATTTGAGTTTCCCAGGCAAACGAAAGCAGTTACACCAAAGTTTCTAGTTTCTGTTTGTGTCTCCCCTGAGGAGGTTTCAGGCCAGCTATGTCTTTCAGTACTATCTCTTTTGGTTTGGAAGCTATTGCTGGACGTTTGTTAGAAAAAGCTGCTCTGGCCGAGAAAAACACTTTTGGTGCACCATGCAGGTACATTTGAGTTTCCCAGGCAAACGAAAGCAGTTACACCAAAGTTTCTAGTTTCTGTTTGTGTCTCCCCTGAGGAGGTTTCAGGCCAGCTATGTCTTTCAGTACTATCTCTTTTGGTTTGGAAGCTATTGCTGGACGTTTGGTAGAAAAAGCTGCTCTGGCCGAGAAAAACACTTTTGGTGCACCATGCAGGTACATTTGAGTTTCCCAGGCAAACGAAAGCAGTTACACCAAAGTTTCTAGTTTCTGTTTGTGTCTCCCCTGAGGAGGTTTCAGGCCAGCTATGTCTTTCAGTACTATCTCTTTTGGTTTGGAAGCTATTCCTGGACGTTTGGTAGAAAAAGTTGCTCTGGCCGAGAAAAACACTTTTGGTGCACCATGCAGGTACATTTGAGTTTCCCAGGCAAACGAAAGCAGTTACACCAAAGTTTCTAGTTTCTGTTTGTGTCTCCCCTGAGGAGGTTTCAGGCCAGCTATGTCTTTCAGTACTATCTCTTTTGGTTTGGAAGCTATTCCTGGACGTTTGGCATGTTTGGTAGAAAAAGCTGCTCTGGCCGAGAAAAACACTTTTGGTGCACCATGCAGGTACATTTGAGTTTCCCAGGCAAACGAAAGCAGTTACACCAAAGTTTCTAGTTTCTGTTTGTGTCTCCCCTGAGGAGGTTTCAGGCCAGCTATGTCTTTCAGTACTATCTCTTTTGGTTTGGAAGCTATTCCTGGACGTTTGGTAGAAAAAGCTGCTCTGGCCGAGAAAAACACTTTTGGTGCACCATGCAGGTACATTTGAGTTTCCCAGGCAAACGAAAGCAGTTACACCAAAGTTTCTAGTTTCTGTTTGTGTCTCCCCTGAGGAGGTTTCAGGCCAGCTATGTCTTTCAGTACTATCTCTTTTGGTTTGGAAGCTATTGCTGGACGTTTGGTAGAAAAAGCTTCTCCGGCCGAGAAAAACACTTTTGGTGCACCATGCAGGTACATTTGAGTTTCCCAGGCAAACGAAAGCAGTTACACCAAAGTTTCTAGTTTCTGTTTGTGTCTCCCCTGAGGAGGTTTCAGGCCAGCTATGTCTTTCAGTACTATCTCTTTTGGTTTGGAAGCTATTGCTGGACGTTTGGTAGAAAAAGCTGCTCTGGCCGAGAAAAACACTTTTGGTGCACCATGCAGGTACATTTGAGTTTCCCAGGCAAACGAAAGCAGTTACACCAAAGTTTCTAGTTTCTGTTTGTGTCTCCCCTGAGGAGGTTTCAGGCCAGCTATGTCTTTCAGTACTATCTCTTTTGGTTTGGAAGCTATTGCTGGACGTTTGGTAGAAAAAGCTGCTCTGGCCGAGAAAAACACTTTTGGTGCACCATGCAGGTACATTTGAGTTTCCCAGGCAAACGAAAGCAGTTACACCAAAGTTTCTAGTTTCTGTTTGTGTCTCCCCTGAGGAGGTTTCAGGCCAGCTATGTCTTTCAGTACTATCTCTTTTGGTTTGGAAGCTATTGCTGGACGTTTGGTAGAAAAAGCTGCTCTGGCCGAGAAAAACACTTTTGGTGCACCATGCAGGTACATTTGAGTTTCCCAGGCAAACAAAAGCAGTTACACCAAAGTTTCTAGTTTCTGTTTGTGTCTCCCCTGAGGAGGTTTCAGGCCAGCTATGTCTTTCAGTACTATCTCTTTTGGTTTGGAAGCTATTGCTGGACGTTTGGTAGAAAAAGCTGCTCTGGCCGAGAAAAACACTTTTGGTGCACCATGCAGGTACATTTGAGTTTCCCAGGCAAACGAAAGCAGTTACACCAAAGTTTCTAGTTTCTGTTTGTGTCTCCCCTGAGGAGGTTTCAGGCCAGCTATGTCTTTCAGTACTATCTCTTTTGGTTTGGAAGCTATTGCTGGACGTTTGGTAGAAAAAGCTTCTCCGGCCGAGAAAAACACTTTTGGTGCACCATGCAGGTACATTTGAGTTTCCCAGGCAAACGAAAGCAGTTACACCAAAGTTTCTAGTTTCTGTTTGTGTCTCCCCTGAGGAGGTTTCAGGCCAGATATGTCTTTCAGTACTATCTCTTTTGGTTTGGAAGCTATTGCTGGACGTTTGGTAGAAAAAGCTGCTCTGGCCGAGAAAAACACTTTTGGTGCACCATGCAGGTACATTTGAGTTTCCCAGGCAAACGAAAGCAGTTACACCAAAGTTTCTAGTTTCTGTTTGTGTCTCCCCTGAGGAGGTTTCAGGCCAGCTATGTCCTTCAGTACTATCTCTTTTGGTTTGGAAGCTATTCCTGGCCGTTTGGCATGTTTGGTAGAAAAAGCTTCGCCGGCCGAGAAAAACACTTTTGGTGCACCATGCAGGTACATTTGAGTTTCCCAGGCAAACGAAAGCAGTTACACCAAAGTTTCTAGTTTCTGTTTGTGTCTCCCCTGAGGAGGTTTCAGGCCAGCTATGTCTTTCAGTACTATCTCTTTTGGTTTGGAAGCTATTGCTGGACGTTTGGTAGAAAAAGCTGCTCTGGCCGAGAAAAACACTTTTGGTGCACCATGCAGGTACATTTGAGTTTCCCAGGCAAACGAAAGCAGTGACACCAAAGTTTCTAGTTTCTGTTTGTGTCTCCACTGAGGAGGTTTCAGGCCAGCTATGTCTTTCAGTACTATCTCTTTTGGTTTGGAAGCTATTCCTGGACGTTTGGTAGAAAAAGTTGCTCTGGCCGAGAAAAACACTTTTGGTGCACCATGCAGGTACATTTGAGTTTCCCAGGCAAACGAAAGCAGTTACACCAAAGTTTCTAGTTTCTGTTTGTGTCTCCCCTGAGGAGGTTTCAGGCCAGCTATGTCTTTCAGTACTATCTCTTTTGGTTTGGAAGCTATTGCTGGACGTTTGGTAGAAAAAGCTGCTCTGGCCGAGAAAAACACTTTTGGTGCACCATGCAGGTACATTTGAGTTTCCCAGGCAAACGAAAGCAGTTACACCAAAGTTTCTAGTTTCTGTTTGTGTCTCCACTGAGGAGGTTTCAGGCCAGCTATGTCTTTCAGTACTATCTCTTTTGGTTTGGAAGCTATTGCTGGACGTTTGGTAGAAAAATCTGCTCTGGCCGAGAAAAACACTTTTGGTGCACCATGCAGGTACATTTGAGTTTCCCAGGCAAACGAAAGCAGTTACACCAAAGTTTCTAGTTTCTGTTTGTGTCTCCCCTGAGGAGGTTTCAGGCCAGCTATGTCTTTCAGTACTATCTCTTTTGGTTTGGAAGCTATTGCTGGACGTTTGGTAGAAAAAGCTGCTCTGGCCGAAAAAAAAAACACTTTTGGTGCACCATGCAGGTACATTTGAGTTTCCCAGGCAAACAAAAGCAGTTACACCAAAGTTTCTAGTTTCTGTTTGTGTCTCCCCTGAGGAGGTTTCAGGCCAGCTATGTCTTTCAGTACTATCTCTTTTGGTTTGGAAGCTATTGCTGGACGTTTGGTAGAAAAAGCTGCTCTGGCCGAGAAAAACACTTTTGGTGCACCATGCAGGTACATTTGAGTTTCCCAGGCAAACGAAAGCAGTTACACCAAAGTTTCTAGTTTCTGTTTGTGTCTCCCCTGAGGAGGTTTCAGGCCAGCTATGTCTTTCAGTACTATCTCTTTTGGTTTGGAAGCTATTCCTGGACGTTTGGTAGAAAAAGCTGCTCTGGCCGAGAAAAACACTTTTGGTGCACCATGCAGGTACATTTGAGTTTCCCAGGCAAACGAAAGCAGTTACACCAAAGTTTCTAGTTTCTGTTTGTGTCTCCCCTGAGGAGGTTTCAGGCCAGCTATGTCTTTCAGTACTATCTCTTTTGGTTTGGAAGCTATTCCTGGACGTTTGGTAGAAAAAGTTGCTCTGGCCGAGAAAAACACTTTTGGTGCACCATGCAGGTACATTTGAGTTTCCCAGGCAAACGAAAGCAGTTACACCAAAGTTTCTAGTTTCTGTTTGTGTCTCCCCTGAGGAGGTTTCAGGCCAGCTATGTCTTTCAGTACTATCTCTTTTGGTTTGGAAGCTATTGCTGGACGTTTGTTAGAAAAAGCTGCTCTGGCCGAGAAAAACACTTTTGGTGCACCATGCAGGTACATTTGAGTTTCCCAGGCAAACGAAAGCAGTTACACCAAAGTTTCTAGTTTCTGTTTGTGTCTCCCCTGAGGAGGTTTCAGGCCAGCTATGTCTTTCAGTACTATCTCTTTTGGTTTGGAAGCTATTCCTGGACGTTTGGTAGAAAAAGCTGCTCTGGCCGAGAAAAACACTTTTGGTGCACCATGCAGGTACATTTGAGTTTCCCAGGCAAACGAAAGCAGTTACACCAAAGTTTCTAGTTTCTGTTTGTGTCTCCCCTGAGGAGGTTTCAGGCCAGCTATGTCTTTCAGTACTATCTCTTTTGGTTTGGAAGCTATTGCTGGACGTTTGGTAGAAAAAGCTGCTCTGGCCGAGAAAAACACTTTTGGTGCACCATGCAGGTACATTTGAGTTTCCCAGGCAAACGAAAGCAGTTACACCAAAGTTTCTAGTTTCTGTTTGTGTCTCCCCTGAGGAGGTTTCAGGCCAGCAATGTCTTTCAGTACTATCTCTTTTGGTTTGGAAGCTATTCCTGGACGTTTGGCATGTTTCGTAGAAATAGCTTCGCCGGCCGAGAAAAACACTTTTGGTGCACCATGCAGGTACATTTGAATTTCCCAGGCAAACGAAAGCAGTTACACCAAAGTTTCTAGTTTCTGTTTGTGTCTCCCCTGAGGAGGTTTCAGGCCAGCTATGTCTTTCAGTACTATCTCTTTTGGTTTGGAAGCTATTGCTGGACGTTTGGTAGAAAAAGCTGCTCTGGCCGAGAAAAACACTTTTGGTGCACCATGCAGGTACATTTGAGTTTCCCAGGCAAACGAAAGCAGTTACACCAAAGTTTCTAGTTTCTGTTTGTGTCTCCCCTGAGGAGGTTTCAGGCCAGCTATGTCTTTCAGTACTATCTCTTTTGGTTTGGAAGCTATTCCTGGACGTTTGGTAGAAAAAGCTGCTCTGGCCGAGAAAAACACTTTTGGTGCACCATGCAGGTACATTTGAGTTTCCCAGGCAAACGAAAGCAGTTACACCAAAGTTTCTAGTTTCTGTTTGTGTCTCCCCTGAGGAGGTTTCAGGCCAGCTATTACTTTCAGTACTATCTCTTTTGGTTTGGAAGCTATTGCTGGACGTTTGGTAGAAAAAGCTGCTCTGGCCGAGAAAAACACTTTTGGTGCACCATGCAGGTACATTTGAGTTTCCCAGGCAAACGAAAGCAGTTACACCAAAGTTTCTAGTTTCTGTTTGTGTCTCCCCTGAGGAGGTTTCAGGCCAGCTATGTCTTTCAGTACTATCTCTTTTGGTTTGGAAGCTATTGCTGGACGTTTGGTAGAAAAAGCTGCTCTGGCCGAGAAAAACACTTTTGGTGCACCATGCAGGTACATTTGAGTTTCCCAGGCAAACGAAAGCAGTTACACCAAAGTTTCTAGTTTCTGTTTGTGTCTCCCCTGAGGAGGTTTCAGGCCAGCTATGTCTTTCAGTACTATCTCTTTTGGTTTGGAAGCTATTCCTGGACGTTTTGTAGAAAAAGCTGCTCTGGCCGAGAAAAACACTTTTGGTGCACCATGCAGGTACATTTGAATTTCCCAGGCAAACGAAAGCAGTTACACCAAAGTTTCTAGTTTCTGTTTGTGTCTCCCCTGAGGAGGTTTCAGGCCAGCTATGTCTTTCAGTACTATCTCTTTTGGTTTGGAAGCTATTGCTGGACGTTTGGTAGAAAAAGCTGCTCTGGCCGAGAAAAACACTTTTGGTGCACCATGCAGGTACATTTGAGTTTCCCAGGCAAACGAAAGCAGTTGCACCAAAGTTTCTAGTTTCTGTTTGTGTCTCCCCTGAGGAGGTTTCAGGCCAGCTATGTCTTTCAGTACTATCTCTTTTGGTTTGGAAGCTATTGCTGGACGTTTGGTAGAAAAAGCTGCTCTGGCCGAGAAAAACACTTTTGGTGCACCATGCAGGTACATTTGAGTTTCCCAGGCAAACGAAAGCAGTTACACCAAAGTTTCTAGTTTCTGTTTGTGTCTCCCCTGAGGAGGTTTCAGGCCAGCAATGTCTTTCAGTACTATCTCTTTTGGTTTGGAAGCTATTGCTGGACGTTTGGTAGAAAAAGCTGCTCTGGCCGAGAAAAACACTTTTGGTGCACCATGCAGGTACATTTGAGTTTCCCAGGCAAACGAAAGCAGTTACACCAAAGTTTCTAGTTTCTGTTTGTGTCTCCCCTGAGGAGGTTTCAGGCCAGCTATGTCTTTCAGTACTATCTCTTTTGGTTTGGAAGCTATTGCTGGACGTTTGGTAGAAAAAGCTGCTCTGGCCGAGAAAAACACTTTTGGTGCACCATGCAGGTACATTTGAGTTTCCCAGGCAAACGAAAGCAGTTACACCAAAGTTTCTAGTTTCTGTTTGTGTCTCCCCTGAGGAGGTTTCAGGCCAGCTATGTCTTTCAGTACTATCTCTTTTGGTTTGGAAGCTATTGCTGGACGTTTGGTAGAAAAAGCTGCTCTGGCCGAGAAAAACACTTTTGGTGCACCATGCAGGTACATTTGAGTTTCCCAGGCAAACAAAAGCAGTTACACCAAAGTTTCTAGTTTCTGTTTGTGTCTCCCCTGAGGAGGTTTCAGGCCAGCAATGTCTTTCAGTACTATCTCTTTTGGTTTGGAAGCTATTCCTGGACGTTTGGCATGTTTGGATGAAATAGCTTCGCCGGCCGAGAAAAACACTTTTGGTGCACCATGCAGGTACATTTGAGTTTCCCAGGCAAACGAAAGCAGTTACACCAAAGTTTCTAGTTTCTGTTTGTGTCTCCCCTGAGGAGGTTTCAGGCCAGCTATGTCTTTCAGTACTATCTCTTTTGGTTTGGAAGCTATTCCTGGACGTTTGGTAGAAAAAGCTGCTCTGGCCGAGAAAAACACTTTTGGTGCACCATGCAGGTACATTTGAGTTTCCCAGGCAAACGAAAGCAGTTACACCAAAGTTTCTAGTTTCTGTTTGTGTCTCCCCTGAGGAGGTTTCAGGCCAGCTATGTCTTTCAGTACTATCTCTTTTGGATTGGAAGCTATTCCTGGACGTTTGGTAGAAAAAGTTGCTCTGGCCGAGAAAAACACTTTTGGTGCACCATGCAGGTACATTTGAGTTTCCCAGGCAAACGAAAGCAGTTACACCAAAGTTTCTAGTTTCTGTTTGTGTCTCCCCTGAGGAGGTTTCAGGCCAGCTATGTCTTTCAGTACTATCTCTTTTGGTTTGGAAGCTATTGCTGGACGTTTGGTAGAAAAAGCTGCTCTGGCCGAGAAAAACACTTTTGGTGCACCATGCAGGTACATTTGAGTTTCCCAGGCAAACGAAAGCAGTTACACCAAAGTTTCTAGTTTCTGTTTGTGTCTCCCCTGAGGAGGTTTCAGGCCAGCTATGTCTTTCAGTACTATCTCTTTTGGTTTGGAAGCTATTCCTGGACGTTTGGTAGAAAAAGCTGCTCTGGCCGAGAAAAACACTTTTGGTGCACCATGCAGGTACATTTCAGTTTCCCAGGCAAACGAAAGCAGTTACACCAAAGTTTCTAGTTTCTGTTTGTGTCTCCCCTGAGGAGGTTTCAGGCCAGCTATGTCTTTCAGTACTATCTCTTTTGGTTTGGAAGCTATTGCTGGACGTTTGGTAGAAAAAGCTGCTCTGGCCGAGAAAAACACTTTTGGTGCACCATGCAGGTACATTTGAGTTTCCCAGGCAAACGAAAGCAGTTACACCAAAGTTTCTAGTTTCTGTTTGTGTCTCCCCTGAGGAGGTTTCAGGCCAGCTATGTCTTTCAGTACTATCTCTTTTGGTTTGGAAGCTATTGCTGGACGTTTGGTAGAAAAAGCTGCTCTGGCCGAGAAAAACACTTTTGGTGCACCATGCAGGTACATTTGAGTTTCCCAGGCAAACGAAAGCAGTTACACCAAAGTTTCTAGTTTCTGTTTGTGTCTCCCCTGAGGAGGTTTCAGGCCAGCAATGTCTTTCAGTACTATCTCTTTTGGTTTGGAAGCTATTCCTGGACGTTTGGCATGTTTGGTAGAAATAGCTTCGCCGGCCGAGAAAAACACTTTTGGTGCACCATGCAGGTACATTTGAATTTCCCAGGCAAACGAAAGCAGTTACACCAAAGTTTCTAGTTTCTGTTTGTGTCTCCCCTGAGGAGGTTTCAGGCCAGCTATGTCTTTCAGTACTATCTCTTTTGGTTTGGAAGCTATTGCTGGACGTTTGGTAGAAAAAGCTGCTCTGGCCGAGAAAAACACTTTTGGTGCACCATGCAGGTACATTTGAGTTTCCCAGGCAAACGAAAGCAGTTACACCAAAGTTTCTAGTTTCTGTTTGTGTCTCCCCTGAGGAGGTTTCAGGCCAGCTATGTCTTTCAGTACTATCTCTTTTGGTTTGGAAGCTATTCCTGGACGTTTGGTAGAAAAAGCTGCTCTGGCCGAGAAAAACACTTTTGGTGCACCATGCAGGTACATTTGAGTTTCCCAGGCAAACGAAAGCAGTTACACCAAAGTTTCTAGTTTCTGTTTGTGTCTCCCCTGAGGAGGTTTCAGGCCAGCTATTACTTTCAGTACTATCTCTTTTGGTTTGGAAGCTATTGCTGGACGTTTGGTAGAAAAAGCTGCTCTGGCCGAGAAAAACACTTTTGGTGCACCATGCAGGTACATTTGAGTTTCCCAGGCAAACGAAAGCAGTTACACCAAAGTTTCTAGTTTCTGTTTGTGTCTCCCCTGAGGAGGTTTCAGGCCAGCTATGTCTTTCAGTACTATCTCTTTTGGTTTGGAAGCTATTGCTGGACGTTTGTTAGAAAAAGCTGCTCTGGCCGAGAAAAACACTTTTGGTGCACCATGCAGGTACATTTGAGTTTCCCAGGCAAACGAAAGCAGTTACACCAAAGTTTCTAGTTTCTGTTTGTGTCTCCCCTGAGGAGGTTTCAGGCCAGCTATGTCTTTCAGTACTATCTCTTTTGGTTTGGAAGCTATTCCTGGACGTTTTGTAGAAAAAGCTGCTCTGGCCGAGAAAAACACTTTTGGTGCACCATGCAGGTACATTTGAATTTCCCAGGCAAACGAAAGCAGTTACACCAAAGTTTCTAGTTTCTGTTTGTGTCTCCCCTGAGGAGGTTTCAGGCCAGCTATGTCTTTCAGTACTATCTCTTTTGGTTTGGAAGCTATTGCTGGACGTTTGGTAGAAAAAGCTGCTCTGGCCGAGAAAAACACTTTTGGTGCACCATGCAGGTACATTTGAGTTTCCCAGGCAAACGAAAGCAGTTACACCAAAGTTTCTAGTTTCTGTTTGTGTCTCCCCTGAGGAGGTTTCAGGCCAGCTATGTCTTTCAGTACTATCTCTTTTGGTTTGGAAGCTATTGCTGGACGTTTGGTAGAAAAAGCTGCTCTGGCCGAGAAAAACACTTTTGGTGCACCATGCAGGTACATTTGAGTTTCCCAGGCAAACGAAAGCAGTTACACCAAAGTTTCTCGTTTCTGTTTGTGTCTCCCCTGAGGAGGTTTCAGGCCAGCTATGTCTTTCAGTACTATCTCTTTTGGTTTGGAAGCTATTGCTGGACGTTTGGTAGAAAAAGCTGCTCTGGCCGAGAAAAACACTTTTGGTGCACCATGCAGGTACATTTGAGTTTCCCAGGCAAACGAAAGCAGTTGCACCAAAGTTTCTAGTTTCTGTTTGTGTCTCCCCTGAGGAGGTTTCAGGCCAGCTATGTCTTTCAGTACTATCTCTTTTGGTTTGGAAGCTATTGCTGGACGTTTGGTAGAAAAAGCTGCTCTGGCCGAGAAAAACACTTTTGGTGCACCATGCAGGTACATTTGAGTTTCCCAGGCAAACGAAAGCAGTTACACCAAAGTTTCTAGTTTCTGTTTGTGTCTCCCCTGAGGAGGTTTCAGGCCAGCAATGTCTTTCAGTACTATCTCTTTTGGTTTGGAAGCTATTGCTGGACGTTTGGTAGAAAAAGCTGCTCTGGCCGAGAAAAACACTTTTGGTGCACCATGCAGGTACATTTGAGTTTCCCAGGCAAACGAAAGCAGTTACACCAAAGTTTCTAGTTTCTGTTTGTGTCTCCCCTGAGGAGGTTTCAGGCCAGCAATGTCTTTCAGTACTATCTCTTTTGGTTTGGAAGCTATTCCTGGACGTTTGGCATGTTTGGATGAAATAGCTTCGCCGGCCGAGAAAAACACTTTTGGTGCACCATGCAGGTACATTTGAGTTTCCCAGGCAAACGAAAGCAGTTACACCAAAGTTTCTAGTTTCTGTTTGTGTCTCCCCTGAGGAGGTTTCAGGCCAGCTATGTCTTTCAGTACTATCTCTTTTGGTTTGGAAGCTATTCCTGGACGTTTGGTAGAAAAAGCTGCTCTGGCCGAGAAAAACACTTTTGGTGCACCATGCAGGTACATTTGAGTTTCCCAGGCAAACGAAAGCAGTTACACCAAAGTTTCTAGTTTCTGTTTGTGTCTCCCCTGAGGAGGTTTCAGGCCAGCTATGTCTTTCAGTACTATCTCTTTTGGTTTGGAAGCTATTGCTGGACGTTTGGTAGAAAAAGCTGCTCTGGCCGAGAAAAACACTTTTGGTGCACCATGCAGGTACATTTGAGTTTCCCAGGCAAACGAAAGCAGTTACACCAAAGTTTCTAGTTTCTGTTTGTGTCTCCCCTGAGGAGGTTTCAGGCCAGCTATGTCTTTCAGTACTATCTCTTTTGGTTTGGAAGCTATTGCTGGACGTTTGGTAGAAAAAGCTGCTCTGGCCGAGAAAAACACTTTTGGTGCACCATGCAGGTACATTTGAGTTTCCCAGGCAAACGAAAGCAGTTACACCAAAGTTTCTAGTTTCTGTTTGTGTCTCCCCTGAGGAGGTTTCAGGCCAGCTATGTCTTTCAGTACTATCTCTTTTGGTTTGGAAGCTATTCCTGGACGTTTGGTAGAAAAAGCTGCTCTGGCCGAGAAAAACACTTTTGGTGCACCATGCAGGTACATTTCAGTTTCCCAGGCAAACGAAAGCAGTTACACCAAAGTTTCTAGTTTCTGTTTGTGTCTCCCCTGAGGAGGTTTCAGGCCAGCTATGTCTTTCAGTACTATCTCTTTTGGTTTGGAAGCTATTGCTGGACGTTTGGTAGAAAAAGCTGCTCTGGCCGAGAAAAACACTTTTGGTGCACCATGCAGGTACATTTGAGTTTCCCAGGCAAACGAAAGCAGTTACACCAAAGTTTCTAGTTTCTGTTTGTGTCTCCCCTGAGGAGGTTTCAGGCCAGCTATGTCTTTCAGTACTATCTCTTTTGGTTTGGAAGCTATTGCTGGACGTTTGGTAGAAAAAGCTGCTCTGGCCGAGAAAAACACTTTTGGTGCACCATGCAGGTACATTTGAGTTTCCCAGGCAAACGAAAGCAGTTACACCAAAGTTTCTAGTTTCTGTTTGTGTCTCCCCTGAGGAGGTTTCAGGCCAGCAATGTCTTTCAGTACTATCTCTTTTGGTTTGGAAGCTATTCCTGGACGTTTGGCATGTTTGGTAGAAATAGCTTCGCCGGCCGAGAAAAACACTTTTGGTGCACCATGCAGGTACATTTGAGTTTCCCAGGCAAACGAAAGCAGTTACACCAAAGTTTCTAGTTTCTGTTTGTGTCTCCCCTGAGGAGGTTTCAGGCCAGCTATGTCTTTCAGTACTATCTCTTTTGGTTTGGAAGCTATTGCTGGACGTTTGGTAGAAAAAGCTGCTCTGGCCGAGAAAAACACTTTTGGTGCACCATGCAGGTACATTTGAGTTTCCCAGGCAAACGAAAGCAGTTACACCAAAGTTTCTAGTTTCTGTTTGTGTCTCCCCTGAGGAGGTTTCAGGCCAGCTATGTCTTTCAGTACTATCTCTTTTGGTTTGGAAGCTATTCCTGGACGTTTGGTAGAAAAAGCTGCTCTGGCCGAGAAAAACACTTTTGGTGCACCATGCAGGTACATTTGAGTTTCCCAGGCAAACGAAAGCAGTTACACCAAAGTTTCTAGTTTCTGTTTGTGTCTCCCCTGAGGAGGTTTCAGGCCAGCTATTACTTTCAGTACTATCTCTTTTGGTTTGGAAGCTATTGCTGGACGTTTGGTAGAAAAAGCTGCTCTGGCCGAGAAAAACACTTTTGGTGCACCATGCAGGTACATTTGAGTTTCCCAGGCAAACGAAAGCAGTTACACCAAAGTTTCTAGTTTCTGTTTGTGTCTCCCCTGAGGAGGTTTCAGGCCAGCTATGTCTTTCAGTACTATCTCTTTTGGTTTGGAAGCTATTGCTGGACGTTTGTTAGAAAAAGCTGCTCTGGCCGAGAAAAACACTTTTGGTGCACCATGCAGGTACATTTGAGTTTCCCAGGCAAACGAAAGCAGTTACACCAAAGTTTCTAGTTTCTGTTTGTGTCTCCCCTGAGGAGGTTTCAGGCCAGCTATGTCTTTCAGTACTATCTCTTTTGGTTTGGAAGCTATTCCTGGACGTTTTGTAGAAAAAGCTGCTCTGGCCGAGAAAAACACTTTTGGTGCACCATGCAGGTACATTTGAATTTCCCAGGCAAACGAAAGCAGTTACACCAAAGTTTCTAGTTTCTGTTTGTGTCTCCCCTGAGGAGGTTTCAGGCCAGCTATGTCTTTCAGTACTATCTCTTTTGGTTTGGAAGCTATTGCTGGACGTTTGGTAGAAAAAGCTGCTCTGGCCGAGAAAAACACTTTTGGTGCACCATGCAGGTACATTTGAGTTTCCCAGGCAAACGAAAGCAGTTACACCAAAGTTTCTAGTTTCTGTTTGTGTCTCCCCTGAGGAGGTTTCAGGCCAGCTATGTCTTTCAGTACTATCTCTTTTGGTTTGGAAGCTATTGCTGGACGTTTGGTAGAAAAAGCTGCTCTGGCCGAGAAAAACACTTTTGGTGCACCATGCAGGTACATTTGAGTTTCCCAGGCAAACGAAAGCAGTTACACCAAAGTTTCTCGTTTCTGTTTGTGTCTCCCCTGAGGAGGTTTCAGGCCAGCTATGTCTTTCAGTACTATCTCTTTTGGTTTGGAAGCTATTGCTGGACGTTTGGTAGAAAAAGCTGCTCTGGCCGAGAAAAACACTTTTGGTGCACCATGCAGGTACATTTGAGTTTCCCAGGCAAACGAAAGCAGTTGCACCAAAGTTTCTAGTTTCTGTTTGTGTCTCCCCTGAGGAGGTTTCAGGCCAGCTATGTCTTTCAGTACTATCTCTTTTGGTTTGGAAGCTATTGCTGGACGTTTGGTAGAAAAAGCTGCTCTGGCCGAGAAAAACACTTTTGGTGCACCATGCAGGTACATTTGAGTTTCCCAGGCAAACGAAAGCAGTTACACCAAAGTTTCTAGTTTCTGTTTGTGTCTCCCCTGAGGAGGTTTCAGGCCAGCAATGTCTTTCAGTACTATCTCTTTTGGTTTGGAAGCTATTGCTGGACGTTTGGTAGAAAAAGCTGCTCTGGCCGAGAAAAACACTTTTGGTGCACCATGCAGGTACATTTGAGTTTCCCAGGCAAACGAAAGCAGTTACACCAAAGTTTCTAGTTTCTGTTTGTGTCTCCCCTGAGGAGGTTTCAGGCCAGCAATGTCTTTCAGTACTATCTCTTTTGGTTTGGAAGCTATTCCTGGACGTTTGGCATGTTTGGATGAAATAGCTTCGCCGGCCGAGAAAAACACTTTTGGTGCACCATGCAGGTACATTTGAGTTTCCCAGGCAAACGAAAGCAGTTACACCAAAGTTTCTAGTTTCTGTTTGTGTCTCCCCTGAGGAGGTTTCAGGCCAGCAATGTCTTTCAGTACTATCTCTTTTGGTTTGGAAGCTATTCCTGGACGTTTGGCATTTTTGGTAGAAAAAGCTTCTCCGGCCGAGAAAAACACTTTTGGTGCACCATGCAGGTACATTTGAGTTTCCCAGGCAAACGAAAGCAGTTACACCAAAGTTTCTAGTTTCTGTTTGTGTCTCCCCTGAGGAGGTTTCAGGCCAGCTATGTCTTTCAGTACTATCTCTTTTGGTTTGGAAGCTATTCCTGGACGTTTGGCATGTTTGGTAGAAAAAGCTGCTCTGGCCGAGAAAAACACTTTTGGTGCACCATGCAGGTACATTTGAGTTTCCCAGGCAAACGAAAGCAGTTACACCAAAGTTTCTAGTTTCTGTTTGTGTCTCCCCTGAGGAGGTTTCAGGCCAGCTATGTCTTTCAGTACTATCTCTTTTGGTTTGGAAGCTATTGCTGGACGTTTGGTAGAAAAAGCTGCTCTGGCCGAGAAAAACACTTTTGGTGCACCATGCAGCTACATTTGAGTTTCCCAGGCAAACGAAAGCAGTGACACCAAAGTTTCTAGTTTCTGTTTGTGTCTCCCCTGAGGAGGTTTCAGGCCAGCTATGTCTTTCAGTACTATCTCTTTTGGTTTGGAAGCTATTCCTGGACGTTTGGTAGAAAAAGCTGCTCTGGCCGAGAAAAACACTTTTGGTGCACCATGCAGGTACATTTGAGTTTCCCAGGCAAACGAAAGCAGTTACACCAAAGTTTCTAGTTTCTGTTTGTGTCTCCCCTGAGGAGGTTTCAGGCCAGCTATGTCTTTCAGTACTATCTCTTTTGGTTTGGAAGCTATTCCTGGACGTTTGGCATGTTTTGTAGAAAAAGCTTCTCCGGCCGAGAAAAACACTTTTGGTGCACCATGCAGGTACATTTGAGTTTCCCAGGCAAACGAAAGCAGTTACACCAAAGTTTCTAGTTTCTGTTTGTGTCTCCCCTGAGGAGGTTTAAGGCCAGCTATGTCTTTCAGTACTATCTCTTTTGGTTTGGAAGCTATTGCTGGACGTTTGGTAGAAAAAGCTGCTCTGGCCGAGAAAAACACTTTTGGTGCACCATGCAGGTACATTTGAGTTTCCCAGGCAAACGAAAGCAGTTACACCAAAGTTTCTAGTTTCTGTTTGTGTCTCCCCTGAGGAGGTTTCAGGCCAGCTATGTCTTTCAGTACTATCTCTTTTGGTTTGGAAGCTATTCCTGGACGTTTGGCATGTTTGGTAGAAAAAGCTGCTCTGGCCGAGAAAAACACTTTTGGTGCACCATGCAGGTACATTTGAGTTTCCCAGGCAAACGAAAGCAGTTACACCAAAGTTTCTAGTTTCTGTTTGTGTCTCCCCTGAGGAGGTTTCAGGCCAGCTATGTCTTTCAGTACTATCTCTTTTGGTTTGGAAGCTATTCCTGGACGTTTGGCATGTTTGGTAGAAAAAGCTGCTCTGGCCGAGAAAAACACTTTTGGTGCACCATGCAGGTACATTTGAGTTTCCCAGGCAAACGAAAGCAGTTACACCAAAGTTTCTAGTTTCTGTTTGTGTCTCCCCTGAGGAGGTTTCAGGCCAGCTATGTCTTTCAGTACTATCTCTTTTGGTTTGGAAGCTATTGCTGGACGTTTGGTAGAAAAAGCTGCTCTGGCCGAGAAAAACACTTTTGGTGCACCATGCAGGTACATTTGAGTTTCCCAGGCAAACGAAAGCAGTTACACCAAAGTTTCTAGTTTCTGTTTGTGTCTCCCCTGAGGAGGTTTCAGGCCAGCTATGTCTTTCAGTACTATCTCTTTTGGTTTGGAAGCTATTCCTGGACGTTTGGTAGAAAAAGCTGCTCTGGCCGAAAAAAAAAAACACTTTTGGTGCACCATGCAGGTACATTTGAGTTTCCCAGGCAAACAAAAGCAGTTACACCAAAGTTTCTAGTTTCTGTTTGTGTCTCCCCTGAGGAGGTTTCAGGCCAGCTATGTCTTTCAGTACTATCTCTTTTGGTTTGGAAGCTATTGCTGGACGTTTGGTAGAAAAAGCTGCTCTGGCCGAGAAAAACACTTTTGGTGCACCATGCAGGTACATTTGAGTTTCCCAGGCAAACGAAAGCAGTTACACCAAAGTTTCTAGTTTCTGTTTGTGTCTCCCCTGAGGAGGTTTCAGGCCAGCTATGTCTTTCAGTACTATCTCTTTTGGTTTGGAAGCTATTCCTGGACGTTTGGTAGAAAAAGCTGCTCTGGCCGAGAAAAACACTTTTGGTGCACCATGCAGGTACATTTGAGTTTCCCAGGCAAACAAAAGCAGTTACACCAAAGTTTCTAGTTTCTGTTTGTGTCTCCCCTGAGGAGGTTTCAGGCCAGCTATGTCTTTCAGTACTATCTCTTTTGGTTTGGAAGCTATTGCTGGACGTTTGGTAGAAAAAGCTGCTCTGGCCGAGAAAAACACTTTTGGTGCACCATGCAGGTACATTTGAGTTTCCCAGGCAAACGAAAGCAGTTACACCAAAGTTTCTAGTTTCTGTTTGTGTCTCCCCTGAGGAGGTTTCAGGCCAGCTATGTCTTTCAGTACTATCTCTTTTGGTTTGGAAGCTATTCCTGGACGTTTGGCATTTTTGGTAGAAAAAGCTTCTCCGGCCGAGAAAAACACTTTTGGTGCACCATGCAGGTACATTTGAGTTTCCCAGGCAAACGAAAGCAGTTACACCAAAGTTTCTAGTTTCTGTTTGTGTCTCCCCTGAGGAGGTTTCAGGCCAGCTATGTCTTTCAGTACTATCTCTTTTGGTTTGGAAGCTATTCCTGGACGTTTGGCATGTTTGGTAGAAAAAGCTGCTCTGGCCGAGAAAAACACTTTTGGTGCACCATGCAGGTACATTTGAGTTTCCCAGGCAAACGAAAGCAGTTACACCAAAGTTTCTAGTTTCTGTTTGTGTCTCCCCTGAGGAGGTTTCAGGCCAGCTATGTCTTTCAGTACTATCTCTTTTGGTTTGGAAGCTATTGCTGGACGTTTGGTAGAAAAAGCTGCTCTGGCCGAGAAAAACACTTTTGGTGCACCATGCAGGTACATTTGAGTTTCCCAGGCAAACGAAAGCAGTGACACCAAAGTTTCTAGTTTCTGTTTGTGTCTCCCCTGAGGAGGTTTCAGGCCAGCTATGTCTTTCGGTACTATCTCTTTTGGTTTGGAAGCTATTCCTGGACGTTTGGTAGAAAAAGCTGCTCTGGCCGAGAAAAACACTTTTGGTGCACCATGCAGGTACATTTGAGTTTCCCAGGCAAACGAAAGCAGTTACACCAAAGTTTCTAGTTTCTGTTTGTGTCTCCCCTGAGGAGGTTTCAGGCCAGCTATGTCTTTCAGTACTATCTCTTTTGGTTTGGAAGCTATTCCTGGACGTTTGGCATGTTTTGTAGAAAAAGCTTCTCCGGCCGAGAAAAACACTTTTGGTGCACCATGCAGGTACATTTGAGTTTCCCAGGCAAACGAAAGCAGTTACACCAAAGTTTCTAGTTTCTGTTTGTGTCTCCCCTGAGGAGGTTTAAGGCCAGCTATGTCTTTCAGTACTATCTCTTTTGGTTTGGAAGCTATTGCTGGACGTTTGGTAGAAAAAGCTGCTCTGGCCGAGAAAAACACTTTTGGTGCACCATGCAGGTACATTTGAGTTTCCCAGGCAAACGAAAGCAGTTACACCAAAGTTTCTAGTTTCTGTTTGTGTCTCCCCTGAGGAGGTTTCAGGCCAGCTATGTCTTTCAGTACTATCTCTTTTGGTTTGGAAGCTATTCCTGGACGTTTGGTAGAAAAAGTTGCTCTGGCCGAGAAAAACACTTTTGGTGCGCCATGCAGGTACATTTGAGTTTCCCAGGCAAACGAAAGCAGTTACACCAAAGTTTCTAGTTTCTGTTTGTGTCTCCCCTGAGGAGGTTTCAGGCCAGCTATGTCTTTCAGTACTATCTCTTTTGGTTTGGAAGCTATTCCTGGACGTTTGGCATTTTTGGTAGAAAAAGCTGCTCTGGCCGAGAAAAACACTTTTGGTGCACCATGCAGGTACATTTGAGTTTCCCAGGCAAACGAAAGCAGTTACACCAAAGTTTCTAGTTTCTGTTTGTGTCTCCCCTGAGGAGGTTTCAGGCCAGCTATGTCTTTCAGTACTATCTCTTTTGGTTTGGAAGCTATTCCTGGACGTTTGGCATGTTTGGTAGAAAAAGCTTCTCCGGCCGAGAAAAACACTTTTGGTGCACCATGCAGGTACATTTGAGTTTCCCAGGCAAACGAAAGCAGTTACACCAAAGTTTCTAGTTTCTGTTTGTGTCTCCCCTGAGGAGGTTTCAGGCCAGCTATGTCTTTCAGTACTATCTCTTTTGGTTTGGAAGCTATTGCTGGACGTTTGGTAGAAAAAGCTGCTCTGGCCGAGAAAACACTTTTGGTGCACCATGCAGGTACATTTGAGTTTCCCAGGCAAACGAAAGCAGTTACACCAAAGTTTCTAGTTTCTGTTTGTGTCTCCCCTGAGGAGGTTTCAGGCCAGCTATGTCTTTCAGTACTATCTCTTTTGGTTTGGAAGCTATTGCTGGACGTTTGGTAGAAAAAGCTGCTCTGGCCGAGAAAAACACTTTTGGTGCACCATGCAGGTACATTTGAGTTTCCCAGGCAAACGAAAGCAGTTACACCAAAGTTTCTAGTTTCTGTTTGTGTCTCCACTGAGGAGGTTTCAGGCCAGCTATGTCTTTCAGTACTATCTCTTTTGGTTTGGAAGCTATTGCTGGACGTTTGGTAGAAAAAGCTGCTCTGGCCGAGAAAAACACTTTTGGTGCACCATGCAGGTACATTTGAGTTTCCCAGGCAAACGAAAGCAGTTACACCAAAGTTTCTAGTTTCTGTTTGTGTCTCCCCTGAGGAGGTTTCAGGCCAGCTATGTCTTTCAGTACTATCTCTTTTGGTTTGGAAGCTATTCCTGGACGTTTGGCATGTTTGGTAGAAAAAGCTTCGCCGGCCGAGAAAAACACTTTTGGGTGCACCATGCAGGTACATTTGAGTTTCCCAGGCAAACGAAAGCAGTGACACCAAAGTTTCTAGTTTCTGTTTGTGTCTCCCCTGAGGAGGTTTCAGGCCAGCTATGTCTTTCAGTACTATCTCTTTTGGTTTGGAAGCTATTCCTGGACGTTTGGCATGTTTGGTAGAAAAAGCTGCTCTGGCCGAGAAAAACACTTTTGGTGCACCATGCAGGTACATTTGAGTTTCCCAGGCAAACGAAAGCAGTTACACCAAAGTTTCTAGTTTCTGTTTGTGTCTCCCCTGAGGAGGTTTCAGGCCAGCTATGTCTTTCAGTACTATCTCTTTTGGTTTGGAAGCTATTCCTGGGCGTTTTGTAGAAAAAGCTGCTCTGGCCGAGAAAAACACTTTTGGTGCACCATGCAGGTACATTTGAGTTTCCCAGGCAAACGAAAGCAGTGACACCAAAGTTTCTAGTTTCTGTTTGTGTCTCCCCTGAGGAGGTTTCAGGCCAGCTATGTCTTTCAGTACTATCTCTTTTGGTTTGGAAGCTATTCCTGGACGTTTGGTAGAAAAAGCTTCTCCGGCCGAGAAAAACACTTTTGGTGCACCATGCAGGTACATTTGAGTTTCCCAGGCAAACGAAAGCAGTTACACCAAAGTTTCTAGTTTCTGTTTGTGTCTCCCCTGAGGAGGTTTCAGGCCAGCTATGTCTTTCAGTACTATCTCTTTTGGTTTGGAAGCTATTCCTGGACGTTTGGCATGTTTGGTAGAAAAAGCTGCTCTGGCCGAGAAAAACACTTTTGGTGCACCATGCAGGTACATTTGAGTTTCCCAGGCAAACGAAAGCAGTTACACCAAAGTTTCTAGTTTCTGTTTGTGTCTCCCCTGAGGAGGTTTCAGGCCAGCTATGTCTTTCAGTACTATCTCTTTTGGTTTGGAAGCTATTGCTGGACGTTTGGTAGAAAAAGCTGCTCTGGCCGAGAAAAACACTTTTGGTGCACCATGCAGGTACATTTGAGTTTCCCAGGCAAACGAAAGCAGTGACACCAAAGTTTCTAGTTTCTGTTTGTGTCTCCCCTGAGGAGGTTTCAGGCCAGCTATGTCTTTCAGTACTATCTCTTTTGGTTTGGAAGCTATTCCTGGACGTTTGGTAGAAAAAGCTGCTCTGGCCGAGAAAAACACTTTTGGTGCACCATGCAGGTACATTTGAGTTTCCCAGGCAAACGAAAGCAGTTACACCAAAGTTTCTAGTTTCTGTTTGTGTCTCCCCTGAGGAGGTTTCAGGCCAGCTATGTCTTTCAGTACTATCTCTTTTGGTTTGGAAGCTATTCCTGGACGTTTGGCATGTTTTGTAGAAAAAGCTTCTCCGGCCGAGAAAAACACTTTTGGTGCACCATGCAGGTACATTTGAGTTTCCCAGGCAAACGAAAGCAGTTACACCAAAGTTTCTAGTTTCTGTTTGTGTCTCCCCTGAGGAGGTTTAAGGCCAGCTATGTCTTTCAGTACTATCTCTTTTGGTTTGGAAGCTATTGCTGGACGTTTGGTAGAAAAAGCTGCTCTGGCCGAGAAAAACACTTTTGGTGCACCATGCAGGTACATTTGAGTTTCCCAGGCAAACGAAAGCAGTTACACCAAAGTTTCTAGTTTCTGTTTGTGTCTCCCCTGAGGAGGTTTCAGGCCAGCTATGTCTTTCAGTACTATCTCTTTTGGTTTGGAAGCTATTCCTGGACGTTTGGTAGAAAAAGTTGCTCTGGCCGAGAAAAACACTTTTGGTGCGCCATGCAGGTACATTTGAGTTTCCCAGGCAAACGAAAGCAGTTACACCAAAGTTTCTAGTTTCTGTTTGTGTCTCCCCTGAGGAGGTTTCAGGCCAGCTATGTCTTTCAGTACTATCTCTTTTGGTTTGGAAGCTATTCCTGGACGTTTGGCATTTTTGGTAGAAAAAGCTGCTCTGGCCGAGAAAAACACTTTTGGTGCACCATGCAGGTACATTTGAGTTTCCCAGGCAAACGAAAGCAGTTACACCAAAGTTTCTAGTTTCTGTTTGTGTCTCCCCTGAGGAGGTTTCAGGCCAGCTATGTCTTTCAGTACTATCTCTTTTGGTTTGGAAGCTATTCCTGGACGTTTGGCATGTTTGGTAGAAAAAGCTTCTCCGGCCGAGAAAAACACTTTTGGTGCACCATGCAGGTACATTTGAGTTTCCCAGGCAAACGAAAGCAGTTACACCAAAGTTTCTAGTTTCTGTTTGTGTCTCCCCTGAGGAGGTTTCAGGCCAGCTATGTCTTTCAGTACTATCTCTTTTGGTTTGGAAGCTATTGCTGGACGTTTGGTAGAAAAAGCTGCTCTGGCCGAGAAAAACACTTTTGGTGCACCATGCAGGTACATTTGAGTTTCCCAGGCAAACGAAAGCAGTTACACCAAAGTTTCTAGTTTCTGTTTGTGTCTCCCCTGAGGAGGTTTCAGGCCAGCTATGTCTTTCAGTACTATCTCTTTTGGTTTGGAAGCTATTGCTGGACGTTTGGTAGAAAAAGCTGCTCTGGCCGAGAAAAACACTTTTGGTGCACCATGCAGGTACATTTGAGTTTCCCAGGCAAACGAAAGCAGTTACACCAAAGTTTCTAGTTTCTGTTTGTGTCTCCACTGAGGAGGTTTCAGGCCAGCTATGTCTTTCAGTACTATCTCTTTTGGTTTGGAAGCTATTGCTGGACGTTTGGTAGAAAAAGCTGCTCTGGCCGAGAAAAACACTTTTGGTGCACCATGCAGGTACATTTGAGTTTCCCAGGCAAACGAAAGCAGTTACACCAAAGTTTCTAGTTTCTGTTTGTGTCTCCCCTGAGGAGGTTTCAGGCCAGCTATGTCTTTCAGTACTATCTCTTTTGGTTTGGAAGCTATTCCTGGACGTTTGGCATGTTTGGTAGAAAAAGCTTCGCCGGCCGAGAAAAACACTTTTGGTGCACCATGCAGGTACATTTGAGTTTCCCAGGCAAACGAAAGCAGTGACACCAAAGTTTCTAGTTTCTGTTTGTGTCTCCCCTGAGGAGGTTTCAGGCCAGCTATGTCTTTCAGTACTATCTCTTTTGGTTTGGAAGCTATTCCTGGACGTTTGGCATGTTTGGTAGAAAAAGCTGCTCTGGCCGAGAAAAACACTTTTGGTGCACCATGCAGGTACATTTGAGTTTCCCAGGCAAACGAAAGCAGTTACACCAAAGTTTCTAGTTTCTGTTTGTGTCTCCCCTGAGGAGGTTTCAGGCCAGCTATGCCTTTCAGTACTATCTCTTTTGGTTTGGAAGCTATTCCTGGGCGTTTTGTAGAAAAAGCTGCTCTGGCCGAGAAAAACACTTTTGGTGCACCATGCAGGTACATTTGAGTTTCCCAGGCAAACGAAAGCAGTGACACCAAAGTTTCTAGTTTCTGTTTGTGTCTCCCCTGAGGAGGTTTCAGGCCAGCTATGTCTTTCAGTACTATCTCTTTTGGTTTGGAAGCTATTCCTGGACGTTTGGTAGAAAAAGCTGCTCTGGCCGAGAAAAACACTTTTGGTGCACCATGCAGGTACATTTGAGTTTCCCAGGCAAACGAAAGCAGTTACACCAAAGTTTCTAGTTTCTGTTTGTGTCTCCCCTGAGGAGGTTTCAGGCCAGCTATGTCTTTCAGTACTATCTCTTTTGGTTTGGAAGCTATTGCTGGACGTTTGGTAGAAAAAGCTGCTCTGGCCGAGAAAAACACTTTTGGTGCACCATGCAGGTACATTTGAGTTTCCCAGGAAAACGAAAGCAGTTACACCAAAGTTTCTAGTTTCTGTTTGTGTCTCCCCTGAGGAGGTTTCAGGCCAGCTATGTCTTTCAGTACTATCTCTTTTGGTTTGGAAGCTATTCCTGGACGTTTGGCATGTTTTGTAGAAAAAGCTTCTCCGGCCGAGAAAAACACTTTTGGTGCACCATGCAGGTACATTTGAGTTTCCCAGGCAAACGAAAGCAGTTACACCAAAGTTTCTAGTTTCTGTTTGTGTCTCCCCTGAGGAGGTTTCAGGCCAGCTATGTCTTTCAGTACTATCTCTTTTGGTTTGGAAGCTATTTCTGGACGTTTGGTAGAAAAAGCTGCTCTGGCCGAGAAAAACACTTTTGGTGCACCATGGCAGGTACATTTGAGTTTCCCAGGCAAACGAAAGCAGTTACACCAAAGTTTCTAGTTTCTGTTTGTGTCTCCCCTGAGGAGGTTTCAGGCCAGCTATGTCTTTCAGTACTATCTCTTTTGGTTTGGAAGCTATTCCTGGACGTTTGGTAGAAAAAGTTGCTCTGGCCGAGAAAAAACACTTTTGGTGCACCATGCAGGTACATTTGAGTTTCCCAGGCAAACGAAAGCAGTTACACCAAAGTTTCTAGTTTCTGTTTGTGTCTCCCCTGAGGAGGTTTCAGGCCAGCTATGTCTTTCAGTACTATCTCTTTTGGTTTGGAAGCTATTCCTGGACGTTTGGCATGTTTGGTAGAAAAAGCTGCTCTGGCCGAGAAAAACACTTTTGGTGCACCATGCAGGTACATTTGAGTTTCCCAGGCAAACGAAAGCAGTTACACCAAAGTTTCTAGTTTCTGTTTGTGTCTCCCCTGAGGAGGTTTCAGGCCAGCTATGTCTTTCAGTACTATCTCTTTTGGTTTGGAAGCTATTCCTGGACGTTTGGCATGTTTGGTAGAAAAAGCTGCTCTGGCCGAGAAAAAACACTTTTGGTGCACCATGCAGGTACATTTGAGTTTCCCAGGCAAACGAAAGCAGTTGCACCAAAGTTTCTAGTTTCTGTTTGTGTCTCCCCTGAGGAGGTTTCAGGCCAGCTATGTCTTTCAGTACTATCTCTTTTGGTTTGGAAGCTATTGCTGGACGTTTGGTAGAAAAAGCTGCTCTGGCCGAAAAAAAAAACACTTTTGGTGCACCATGCAGGTACATTTGAGTTTCCCAGGCAAACAAAAGCAGTTACACCAAAGTTTCTAGTTTCTGTTTGTGTCTCCCCTGAGGAGGTTTCAGGCCAGCTATGTCTTTCAGTACTATCTCTTTTGGTTTGGAAGCTATTGCTGGACGTTTGGTAGAAAAAGCTGCTCTGGCCGAGAAAAACACTTTTGGTGCACCATGCAGGTACATTTGAGTTTCCCAGGCAAACGAAAGCAGTTACACCAAAGTTTCTAGTTTCTGTTTGTGTCTCCCCTGAGGAGGTTTCAGGCCAGCTATGTCTTTCAGTACTATCTCTTTTGGTTTGGAAGCTATTCCTGGACGTTTGGTAGAAAAAGCTGCTCTGGCCGAGAAAAACACTTTTGGTGCACCATGCAGGTACATTTGAGTTTCCCAGGCAAACGAAAGCAGTTACACCAAAGTTTCTAGTTTCTGTTTGTGTCTCCCCTGAGGAGGTTTCAGGCCAGCTATGTCTTTCAGTACTATCTCTTTTGGTTTGGAAGCTATTCCTGGACGTTTGGTAGAAAAAGTTGCTCTGGCCGAGAAAAACACTTTTGGTGCACCATGCAGGTACATTTGAGTTTCCCAGGCAAACGAAAGCAGTTACACCAAAGTTTCTAGTTTCTGTTTGTGTCTCCCCTGAGGAGGTTTCAGGCCAGCTATGTCTTTCAGTACTATCTCTTTTGGTTTGGAAGCTATTGCTGGACGTTTGGTAGAAAAAGCTGCTCTGGCCGAGAAAAACACTTTTGGTGCACCATGCAGGTACATTTGAGTTTCCCAGGCAAACGAAAGCAGTTACACCAAAGTTTCTAGTTTCTGTTTGTGTCTCCCCTGAGGAGGTTTCAGGCCAGCTATGTCTTTCAGTACTATCTCTTTTGGTTTGGAAGCTATTCCTGGACGTTTGGTAGAAAAAGTTGCTCTGGCCGAGAAAAACACTTTTGGTGCACCATGCAGGTACATTTGAGTTTCCCAGGCAAACGAAAGCAGTTACACCAAAGTTTCTAGTTTCTGTTTGTGTCTCCCCTGAGGAGGTTTCAGGCCAGCTATGTCTTTCAGTACTATCTCTTTTGGTTTGGAAGCTATTGCTGGACGTTTGGTAGAAAAAGCTGCTCTGGCCGAGAAAAACACTTTTTGGTGCACCATGCAGGTACATTTGAGTTTCCCAGGCAAACGAAAGCAGTTACACCAAAGTTTCTAGTTTCTGTTTGTGTCTCCCCTGAGGAGGTTTCAGGCCAGCTATGTCTTTCAGTACTATCTCTTTTGGTTTGGAAGCTATTGCTGGACGTTTGGTAGAAAAAGCTGCTCTGGCCGAGAAAAACACTTTTGGTGCACCATGCAGGTACATTTGAGTTTCCCAGGCAAACGAAAGCAGTTACACCAAAGTTTCTAGTTTCTGTTTGTGTCCTCCACTGAGGAGGTTTCAGGCCAGCTATGTCTTTCAGTACTATCTCTTTTGGTTTGGAAGCTATTGCTGGACGTTTGGTAGAAAAAGCTGCTCTGGCCGAGAAAAACACTTTTGGTGCACCATGCAGGTCACATTTGAGTTTCCCAGGCAAACAAAAGCAGTTACACCAAAGTTTCTAGTTTCTGTTTGTGTCTCCCCTGAGGAGGTTTCAGGCCAGCTATGTCTTTCAGTACTATCTCTTTTGGTTTGGAAGCTATTGCTGGACGTTTGTTAGAAAAAGCTGCTCTGGCCGAGAAAAAACACTTTTGGTGCACCATGCAGGTACATTTGAGTTTCCCAGGCAAACGAAAGCAGTTACACCAAAGTTTCTAGTTTCTGTTTGTGTCCTCCCCTGAGGAGGTTTCAGGCCAGCTATGTCTTTCAGTACTATCTCTTTTGGTTTGGAAGCTATTGCTGGACGTTTGGTAGAAAAAGCTGCTCTGGCCGAGAAAAACACTTTTGGTGCACCATGCAGGTACATTTGAGTTTCCCAGGCAAACGAAAGCAGTTACACCAAAGTTTCTAGTTTCTGTTTGTGTCTCCCCTGAGGAGGTTTCAGGCCAGCTATGTCTTTCAGTACTATCTCTTTTGGTTTGGAAGCTATTGCTGGACGTTTGGTAGAAAAAGCTGCTCTGGCCGAGAAAAACACTTTTGTGCACCATGCAGGTACATTTGAGTTTCCCAGGCAAACGAAAGCAGTTACACCAAAGTTTCTAGTTTCTGTTTGTGTCTCCCCTGAGGAGGTTTCAGGCCCAGCTATGTCTTTCAGTACTATCTCTTTTGGTTTGGAAGCTATTCCTGGACGTTTGGCATGTTTGGTAGAAAAAGCTTCGCCGGCCGAGAAAAACACTTTTGGTGCACCATGCAGGTACATTTGAGTTTCCCAGGCAAACGAAAGCAGTTACACCAAAGTTTCTAGTTTCTGTTTGTGTCTCCCCTGAGGAGGTTTCAGGCCAGCTATGTCTTTCAGTACTATCTCTTTTGGTTTGGAAGCTATTGCTGGACGTTTGGTAGAAAAAGCTGCTCTGGCCGAGAAAAACACTTTTGGTGCACCATGCAGGTACATTTGAGTTTCCCAGGCAAACGAAAGCAGTGACACCAAAAGTTTCTAGTTTCTGTTTGTGTCTCCACTGAGGAGGTTTCAGGCCAGCTATGTCTTTCAGTACTATCTCTTTTGGTTTTGGAAGCTATTCCTGGACGTTTGGTAGAAAAAGTTGCTCTGGCCGAGAAAAACACTTTTGGTGCACCATGCAGGTACATTTGAGTTTCCCAGGCAAACGAAAGCAGTTACACCAAAGTTTCTAGTTTCTGTTTGTGTCTCCCCTGAGGAGGTTTCAGGCCAGCTATGTCTTTCAGTACTATCTCTTTTGGTTTGGAAGCTATTGCTGGACGTTTGGTAGAAAAAGCTGCTCTGGCCGAGAAAAACACTTTTGGTGCACCATGCAGGTACAATTTGAGTTTCCCAGGCAAACGAAAGCAGTTACACCAAAGTTTCTAGTTTCTGTTTGTGTCTCCCCTGAGGAGGTTTCAGGCCAGCTATGTCTTTCAGTACTATCTCTTTTGGTTTGGAAGCTATTGCTGGACGTTTGGTAGAAAAAGCTGCTCTGCCGAGAAAAAACACTTTTGGTGCACCATGCAGGTACATTTGAGTTTCCCAGGCTAACGAAAGCAGTTACACCAAAGTTTCTAGTTTCTGTTTGTGTCTCCCCTGAGGAGGTTTCAGGCCAGCTATGTCTTTCAGTACTATCTCTTTTGGTTTGGAAGCTATTGCTGGACGTTTGGTAGAAAAAGCTGCTCTGGCCGAGAAAAAAAAAACACTTTTGGTGCACCATGCAGGTACATTGAGTTTCCCAGGCAAACAAAAGCAGTTACACCAAAGTTTCTAGTTTCTGTTTGTGTCTCCCCTGAGGAGGTTTCAGGCCAGCTATGTCTTTCAGTACTATCTCTTTTGGTTTGGAAGCTATTGCTGGACGTTTGGTAGAAAAAAGCTGCTCTGGCCGAGAAAAACACTTTTGGTGCACCATGCAGGTACATTTGAGTTTCCCAGGCAAACGAAAGCAGTTACACCAAAGTTTCTAGTTTCTGTTTGTGTCTCCCCTGAGGAGGTTTCAGGCCAGCTATGTCTTTCAGTACTATCTCTTTTGGTTTGGAAGCTATTGCTGGACGTTTGTTAGAAAAAAGCTGCTCTGGCCGAGAAAAAACACTTTTGGTGCACCATGCAGGTACATTTGAGTTTCCCAGGCAAACGAAAGCAGTTACACCAAAAGTTTCTAGTTTCTGTTTGTGTCTCCCCTGAGGAGGTTTCAGGCCAGCTATGTCTTTCAGTACTATCTCTTTTGGTTTGGAAGCTATTGCTGGACGTTTGGTAGAAAAAGCTGCTCTGGCCGAGAAAAACACTTTTGGTGCACCATGCAGGTACATTTGAGTTTCCCAGGCAAACGAAAGCAGTTACACCAAAGTTTCTAGTTTCTGTTTGTGTCTCCCCTGAGAGGAGGTTTCAGGCCAGCTATGTCTTTCAGTACTATCTCTTTTGGTTTGGAAGCTATTGCTGGACGTTTGGTAGAAAAAGCTGCTCTGGCCGAGAAAAACACTTTTGGTGCACCATGCAGGTACATTTGAGTTTCCCAGGCAAACGAAAGCAGTTACACCCAAAGTTTCTAGTTTCTGTTTGTGTCTCCCCTGAGGAGGTTTCAGGCCAGCTATGTCTTTCAGTACTATCTCTTTTGGTTTGGAAGCTATTCTGGACGTTTGGTAGAAAAAAGTTGCTCTGGCCGAGAAAAAACACTTTTGGTGCACCATGCAGGTACATTTGAGTTTCCCAGGCAAACGAAAGCAGTTACACCAAAGTTTCTAGTTTCTGTTTGTGTCTCCCCTGAGGAGGTTTCAGGCCAGCTATGTCTTTCAGTACTATCTCTTTTGGTTTGGAAGCTATTCCTGGACGTTGGCATGTTTGGTAGAAAAAGCTGCTCTGGCCGAGGAAAAACACTTTTGGTGCACCATGCAGGTACATTTGAGTTTCCCAGGCAAACGAAAGCAGTTACACCAAAGTTTCTAGTTTCTGTTTGTGTCTCCCCTGAGGAGGTTTCAGGCCAGCTATGTCTTTCAGTACTATCTCTTTTGGTTTGGAAGCTATTCCTGGACGTTTGGGTAGAAAAAGCTGCTCTGGCCGAGAAAAACACTTTCTGGTGCACCATGCAGGTACATTTGAGTTTCCCAGGCAAACGAAAGCAGTTACACCAAAGTTTCTAGTTTCTGTTTGTGTCTCCCCTGAGGAGGTTTCAGGCCCAGCTATGTCTTTCAGTACTATCTCTTTTGGTTTGGAAGCTATTGCTGGACGTTTGGTAGAAAAAGCTTCTCCGGCCGAGAAAAACACTTTTGGTGCACCATGCAGGTACATTTGAGTTTCCCAGGCAAACGAAAGCAGTTACACCAAAGTTTCTAGTTTCTGTTTGTGTCTCCCCCTGAGGAGGTTTTCAGGCCAGCTATGTCTTTCAGTACTATCTCTTTTGGTTTGGAAGCTATTGCTGGACGTTTGGTAGAAAAAGCTGCTCTGGCCGAGAAAAAACACTTTTGGTGCACCATGCAGGTACATTTGAGTTTCCCAGGCAAACGAAGCAGTTACACCAAAGTTTCTAGTTTCTGTTTGTGTCTCCCCTGAGGAGGTTTCAGGCCCAGCTATGTCTTTCAGTACTATCTCTTTTGGTTTGGAAGCTATTGCTGGACGTTTGGTAGAAAAAGCTGCTCTGGCCGAGAAAAACACTTTTGGTGCACCATGCAGGTACATTTGAGTTTCCCAGGCAAACGAAAGCAGTTACACCAAAGTTTCTAGTTTCTGTTTGTGTCTCCCCTGAGGAGGTTTCAGGCCAGCTATGTCTTTCAGTACTATCTCTTTTGGTTTGGAAGCTATTGCTGGACGTTTGGTAGAAAAAGCTGCTCTGGCCGAGAAAAACACTTTTGCACCATCCCAGGCAAACAAAAGCAGTTACACCAAAGTTTCTAGTTTCTGTTTGTGTCTCCCCTGAGGAGGTTTCAGGCCAGCTATGTCTTTCAGTACTATCTCTTTTGGTTTGGAAGCTATTGCTGGACGTTTGGTAGAAAAAGCTGCTCTGGCCGAGAAAAACACTTTTGGTGCACCATGCAGGTACATTTGAGTTTCCCAGGCAAACGAAAGCAGTTACACCAAAGTTTCTAGTTTCTGTTTGTGTCTCCCCTGAGGAGGTTTCAGGCCAGCTATGTCTTTCAGTACTATCTCTTTTGGTTTGGAAGCTATTGCTGGACGTTTGTTAGAAAAAGCTGCTCTGGCCGAGAAAAACACTTTTGGTGCACCATGCAGGTACATTTGAGTTTCCCAGGCAAACGAAAGCAGTTACACCAAAGTTTCTAGTTTCTGTTTGTGTCTCCCCTGAGGAGGTTTCAGGCCAGCTATGTCTTTCAGTACTATCTCTTTTGGTTTGGAAGCTATTGCTGGACGTTTGGTAGAAAAAGCTGCTCTGGCCGAGAAAAACACTTTTGGTGCACCATGCAGGTACATTTGAGTTTCCCCAGGCAAACGAAAGCAGTTACACCAAAGTTTCTAGTTTCTGTTTGTGTCTCCCCTGAGGAGGTTTCAGGCCAGCTATGTCTTTCAGTACTATCTCTTTTGGTTTGGAAGCTATTGCTGGACGTTTGTTAGAAAAAGCTGCTCTGGCCGAGAAAAACACTTTTGGTGCACCATGCAGGTACATTTGAGTTTCCCAGGCAAACGAAAGCAGTTACACCAAAGTTTCTAGTTTCTGTTTGTGTCTCCCCTGAGGAGGTTTCAGGCCAGCTATGTCTTTCAGTACTATCTCTTTTGGTTTGGAAGCTATTGCTGGACGTTTGGTAGAAAAAGCTGCTCTGGCCGAGGAAAAACACTTTTGGTGCACCATGCAGGTACATTTGAGTTTCCCAGGCAAACGAAAGCAGTTACACCAAAGTTTCTAGTTTCTGTTTGTGTCTCCCCTGAGGAGGTTTCAGGCCAGCTATGTCTTTCAGTACTATCTCTTTTGGTTTGGAAGCTATTGCTGGACGTTTGGTAGAAAAAGCTGCTCTGGCCGAGAAAAACACTTTTGGTGCACCATGCAGGTACATTTGAGTTTCCCAGGCAAACGAAAGCAGTTACACCAAAGTTTCTAGTTTCTGTTTGTGTCTCCCCTGAGGAGGTTTTCAGGCCAGCTATGTCTTTCAGTACTATCTCTTTTGGTTTGGAAGCTATTCCTGGACGTTTGGTAGAAAAAGCTGCTCTGGCCGAGAAAAACACTTTTGGTGCACCATGCAGGTACATTTGAGTTTCCCAGGCAAACGAAAGCAGTTACACCAAAGTTTCTAGTTTCTGTTTGTGTCTCCCCTGAGGAGGTTTCAGGCCAGCTATGTCTTTCAGTACTATCTCTTTTGGTTTGGAAGCTATTGCTGGACGTTTGGTAGAAAAAGCTTCTCCGGCCGAGAAAAACACTTTTGGTGCACCATGCAGGTACATTTGAGTTTCCCAGGCAAACGAAAGCAGTTACACCAAAGTTTCTAGTTTCTGTTTGTGTCTCCCCTGAGGAGGTTTCAGGCCAGCTATGTCTTTCAGTACTATCTCTTTTGGTTTGGAAGCTATTGCTGGACGTTTGGTAGAAAAAGCTGCTCTGGCCGAGAAAAACACTTTTGGTGCACCATGCAGGTACATTTGAGTTTCCCAGGCAAACGAAAGCAGTTACACCAAAGTTTCTAGTTTCTGTTTGTGTCTCCCCTGAGGAGGTTTCAGGCCAGCTATGTCTTTCAGTACTATCTCTTTTGGTTTGGAAGCTATTGCTGGACGTTTGGTAGAAAAAGCTGCTCTGGCCGAGAAAAACACTTTTGGTGCACCATGCAGGTACATTTGAGTTTCCCAGGCAAACAAAAGCAGTTACACCAAAAGTTTCTAGTTTCTGTTTGTGTCTCCCCTGAGGAGGTTTCAGGCCAGCTATGTCTTTCAGTACTATCTCTTTTGGTTTGGAAGCTATTGCTGGACGTTTGGTAGAAAAAGCTGCTCTGGCCGAGAAAAAACACTTTTGGTGCACCATGCAGGTACATTTGAGTTTCCCAGGCAAACGAAAGCAGTTACACCAAAGTTTCTAGTTTCTGTTTGTGTCTCCCCTGAGGAGGTTTCAGGCCAGCTATGTCTTTCAGTACTATCTCTTTTGGTTTGGAAGCTATTGCTGGACGTTTGGTAGAAAAAGCTTCTCCGGCCGAGAAAAACACTTTTGGTGCACCATGCAGGTACATTTGAGTTTTCCCAGGCAAACGAAAGCAGTTACACCAAAGTTTCTAGTTTCTGTTTGTGTCTCCCCTGAGGAGGTTTCAGGCCAGATATGTCTTTCAGTACTATCTCTTTTGGTTTGGAAGCTATTGCTGGACGTTTGGTAGAAAAAGCTGCTCTGGCCGAGAAAAACACTTTTGGTGCACCATGCAGGTACATTTGAGTTTCCCAGGCAAACGAAAGCAGTTACACCAAAGTTTCTAGTTTCTGTTTGTGTCTCCCCTGAGGAGGTTTCAGGCCAGCTATGTCTTTCAGTACTATCTCTTTTGGTTTGGAAGCTATTGCTGGACGTTTGGTAGAAAAAGCTGCTCTGGCCGAGAAAAACACTTTTGGTGCACCATGCAGGTACATTTGAGTTTCCCAGGCAAACGAAAGCAGTGACACCAAAGTTTCTAGTTTCTGTTTGTGTCTCCACTGAGGAGGTTTCAGGCCAGCTATGTCTTTCAGTACTATCTCTTTTGGTTTGGAAGCTATTCCTGGACGTTTGGTAGAAAAAGTTGCTCTGGCCGAGAAAAACACTTTTGGTGCACCATGCAGGTACATTGAGTTTCCCAGGCAAACGAAAGCAGTTACACCAAAGTTTCTAGTTTCTGTTTGTGTCTCCCCTGAGGAGGTTTCAGGCCAGCTATGTCTTTCAGTACTATCTCTTTTGGTTTGGAAGCTATTGCTGGACGTTTGGTAGAAAAAGCTGCTCTGGCCGAGAAAAACACTTTTGGTGCACCATGCAGGTACATTTGAGTTTCCCAGGCAAACGAAAGCAGTTACACCAAAGTTTCTAGTTTCTGTTTGTGTTCTCCACTGAGGAGGTTTCAGGCCAGCTATGTCTTTCAGTACTATCTCTTTTGGTTTGGAAGCTATTGCTGGACGTTTGGTAGAAAAAGCTGCTCTGGCCGAGAAAAACACTTTTGGTGCACCATGCAGGTACATTTGAGTTTCCCAGGCAAACGAAAGCAGTTACACCAAAGTTTCTAGTTTCTGTTTGTGTCTCCCCTGAGGAGGTTTCAGGCCAGCTATGTCTTTCAGTACTATCTCTTTTGGTTTGGAAGCTATTGCTGGACGTTTGGTAGAAAAAGCTGCTCTGGCCGAAAAAAAAAAACACTTTTGGTGCACCATGCAGGTACATTTGAGTTTCCCAGGCAAACAAAAGCAGTTACACCAAAGTTTCTAGTTTCTGTTTGTGTCTCCCCTGAGGAGGTTTCAGGCCAGCTATGTCTTTCAGTACTATCTCTTTTGGTTTGGAAGCTATTGCTGGACGTTTGGTAGAAAAAAGCTGCTCTGGCCGAGAAAAACACTTTTGGTGCACCATGCAGGTACATTTGAGTTTCCCAGGCAAACGAAAGCAGTTACACCAAAGTTTCTAGTTTCTGTTTGTGTCTCCCCTGAGGAGGTTTCAGGCCAGCTATGTCTTTCAGTACTATCTCTTTTGGTTTGGAAGCTATTGCTGGACGTTTGGTAGAAAAAGCTGCTCTGGCCGAGAAAACACTTTTGGTGCACCATGCAGGTACATTTGAGTTTCCCAGGCAAACGAAAGCAGTTACACCAAAGTTTCTAGTTTCTGTTTGTGTCTCCCCCTGAGGAGGTTTCAGGCCAGCTATGTCTTTCAGTACTATCTCTTTTGGTTTTGGAAGCTATTGCTGGGACGTTTGGTAGAAAAAGCTGCTCTGGCCGAGAAAAACACTTTTGGTGCACCATGCAGGTACATTTGAGTTTCCCAGGCAAACGAAAGCAGTTGCACCAAAGTTTCTAGTTTCTGTTTGTGTCTCCCCTGAGGAGGTTTCAGGCCAGCTATGTCTTTTCCAGTACTATCTCTTTTGGTTTGGAAGCTATTGCTGGACGTTTGTTAGAAAAAGCTGCTCTGGCCGAGAAAAACACTTTTGGTGCACCATGCAGGTACATTTGAGTTTCCCAGGCAAACGAAAGCAGTTACACCAAAGTTTCTAGTTTCTGTTTGTGTCTCCCCTGAGGAGGTTTCAGGCCAGCAATGTCTTTCAGTACTATCTCTTTTGGTTTGGAAGCTATTGCTGGACGTTTGGTAGAAAAAGCTGCTCTGGCCGAGAAAAACACTTTTGGTGCACCATGCAGGTACATTTGTGTTTCCCAGGCAAACGAAAGCAGTTACACCAAAGTTTCTAGTTTCTGTTTGTGTCTCCCCTGAGGAGGTTTCAGGCCAGCTATGTCTTTCAGTACTATCTCTTTTGGTTTGGAAGCTATTGCTGGACGTTTGGTAGAAAAAGCTGCTCTGGCCGAGAAAAACACTTTTGGTGCACCATGCAGGTACATTTGAGTTTCCCAGGCAAACGAAAGCAGTTACACCAAAGTTTCTAGTTTCTGTTTGTGTCTCCCCTGAGGAGGTTTCAGGCCAGCTATGTCTTTCAGTACTATCTCTTTTGGTTTGGAAGCTATTCCTGGACGTTTGGTAGAAAAAGCTGCTCTGGCCGAGAAAAACACTTTTGGTGCACCATGCAGGTACATTTGAGTTTCCCAGGCAAACGAAAGCAGTTACACCAAAGTTTCTAGTTTCTGTTTGTGTCTCCCCTGAGGAGGT
>JAKCOX010000469.1:0-79555 GCA_022605575.1 Laterallus jamaicensis coturniculus | reverse complement strand
ACCATGATATGCTAGGAAATAACTTTAAAATGTTTAACTTCAGAAATAACCTTCTCCTCTGAAATCTCTTCTAGGAAAAAGCTACAGTGTCACAAAGAAAAGCTTTATATATAGAAAGAGAGATTTGCCCCTCACAAAAATTGACTCGGAATGGTGTAGAATAGAATCCCTACTATTTAAGAAATTTGCACTTCTACATATTGCATTGAAACACTGACAGTGCCATTGGATGCAATCACTTATTTGAACCTAACATTTATATAAAAAAAATAGAGATTGTAAAATGGAATTTGACTGACTTCACTTGCAAGAAACCTTATGCCATAAAAATGTCCTTTCTCTAATCAAAATATCACCTGAATGAAGTCATCATGTTTGGTCTGATTGCATTTTTTCTCCATATATGTGCAGCTGCATTTGCCTCTCCATAAATGTCATTTGATTATGAGAAAATAAACAGGGAAGGACTCACAGGGAGTCGGTACAGGGCCTGCTTGTTTACCTGCCGCAGCTTTCCGGGCTGAAGAACAAATGTCATGCAAATGGTGCACCAGCAATGAGCTGCCAATCATCCCGCCTTGGCATTCATTGGTGATTGCTAAATCATTTAAAGAGACATGCTTTACTAAATGAAAAAATATCAGCGGCAAGGGCCTGTGTTTAAACATGGGGCTGAGTTATTATCCCAGTAGGCTGGAATGAAATGAAGACATCTTCCAATTAAAGCTTGCAGATGAACCCAGACAAACCCCCCTTTTTTCATAAAGACAGGCAGATTATGATTGGGAGAGAACAGCGACAGAGGCTTTCATTACAAGCTGATTATGGTGATATAATTCCCAGTGCTGTGTGTCTGCGGGCCCAACTTCACATTTGAAGGTTTTTAATATAATTTCCTTAGGGTGAAATGCTGAAGATTTATTAAACTTTATGAAGGGCTTACAGATCCAATTAAGAGGACATATCATAGGGCAAAACTGACAGACGATAAAATACATTCCAAGAAAACGGAAGAAGAAAGAAAGAAAGAAAGAAAGAAAGAAGGAAAGAAGAAAGAAAGAAGAAGAAGAAAGAAGGAAAGAAAGAAGGAAAGAAGGAAAGAAGGAAAGAAAGGAAAGAAGGAAAGAAAGAAGAAAGGAAAGAAAGAAAGAAAGAAAGAAAGAAAGAAAGAAAGAAGAGAAAGAAAGAAAGAAAGAAAGAAAGAAAGAAAGAGAAAGAAAGAAGAAGAAAGAAAGAAGAAAGAAAGAAAGAAAGAAAGAAAGAAAGAAAGAAAGAAAGAAAGAAAGAAAGAAAGAAAGAAAGAAAGAAAGAAAGAAAGAAAGAAAGAAAGAAAGAAAGAAAGAAAGAAAGGAAAGAAGAAAGAAGAAAGAAGAAGAAGAAGGAAAGAAGGAAAGAAAGAAAGAAAGAAGGAAAGAAAGAAAGAAGGAAAGAAGGAAAGAAGGAAAAGGGAAAGAAAGAAGGAAAGAAGAAAGAAAGAAAGAAAGAAAGAAAGAAAGAGAAAGAAGAGAAAGAAGAAAGAAAGAAAGAAAGAAAGAAAGAAAGAAAGAAAGAAAGAAAGAAAGAAAGAAGAAAGAAAGAAAGAAAGAAAGAAAGAAAGAAAGAAAGAAAGAAAGAAAGAAAGAAAGAAAGAAAGAAAGAAAGAAAGAAGAAAGAAAGAAAGAAAGAAGAAAGAAAGAAGAAGAAAGAAAGAAAGAAAGAAGGAAAGAAAAGACAGGAAGGAAGGAAGGAAGGAAGGAAGGAAGGAAGGAAGGAAGGAAGGAAGGAAGGAAGGAAGGAAGGAAGGAAGGAAGGAAGGAAGGAAGGAAGGAAGGAAGGAAGGAAGGAAGGAAGGAAGGAAGGAAGGAAGGAAGGAAGGAAGGAAGGAAGGAAGGAAGGAAGGAAGGAAGGAAGGAAGGAAGGAAGGACGGAAGGAAGGAAGGAAGGAAGGAAGGAAGGAAGGCAGGAACGGAAACTATCTAAAAAGAACTCTTTATTTAATCTACCCCTTTTTTTAAACCGCGCTAATTTCACAAATTTTGTCAGAATTCAGTTACTTTCAGGGTTGTTTCTTGTTTAATAAAATCTAAGGGTGCAGATTGTTAATTTTTGGGTAATTTAATATTTTATTTGGTTTGGGGGGAAATGGACTACAAAATAAGTGATTGACATTTTTCAGGTGCACATGACGATCAGATGTGTTTCTGCATCTACATGGTCTTTGACAGTCCATCTCACTCAGATGTCACCATGTGATTGTAACCATGTGCATATTCAATTACCCATGCATCTATTTTGTGGTAAGTAAGAATAAGTGTGCGAGTGTAAGAAAATATACTATAAAAACTATAAACTTCTAAGCCATTCTGCAAAGTCTCAGCTACACAGATCTACACACAATCACAAGTATGCACATTCACATCACAGTTGGCAGTGAGATTTTCCCCTACTGCATGCATAGGTTTATCCTTTGATGTGTACAAAAATATCAGGGAATGGTTATAATGTATAGAGTGGAAAAGACAAAAAATACATCAACACATTGGGTTGTTAAAAAAATAGGGAGCAAGGGAGAGAAGCAAATTGTAATGTCTATTGTATTAATTTAATTTAAATGTTAGGTTATTTTATTTTATTCCAGTGCCAGGTTACTTGTTTAGCTTCCAAAATAAAGGAAGAGGAAAGAATACGAATCCAATGATGAACGGCAGATAAATTCAGAAAAACTAAGTCCACCTCAAATGCACAAGGCTGAGAGCTAGCAGGAAACATTGTCTCTTTGGGAGTTTCAGTCAGTTTTTACATCTTCCAAAGATTAGTTTAGTATTCACAAAAGAGAAAACTCTTATCACAGCTCCAATCTGAACTAGAGGTAACAGAAGCAGCTAGCTGCTCTGTATCATTCCTTTAGCTGATTCATCTGTAAAAATAAGGTATTACAGGTCTTTTTACAGTTGCATATCATGTACTCATTGGCTATGATAAACAGGAAGAAAATCTTACTTGAGTATCCCCTACTATACCTACACCTTTCATTAGGTAACTACATTGCATTTCCAACATCTGAAGAAAATCCGAAAGTCACTGAAAGTAATCAGTGCCCTGAATAATCAGGACTTAGAGAGGAAATCTTACACACTGATGAATTTTGTTGCCTTAATCTAAAATGACCTCATTAGATCATACTATAAAGTTTACCACCAAGCTCACTTTTATTTTTGATCTAAGTCAACGTCTGATCTCAACTTTCCAGGGATAACCAGCAAATATGCTAATTCCAGTTCTAATCTGGTACATGATAAGTATATTTCACTTTTCCTTCAAAATATAAACTGTCTTCTAAAAGATTACTATAAGAATCTGTAAAGAAAACGAGAACTAACAAACAGAGAAATATTAAAGACATTTATTTAAGTTCTTGGTTTGGCTCTTTATCCTGGAAAGACCACAGGAAGAAAATCAGGATTTTTTTCTCCCAGCCATCTGCATACATCACCTCAAGACATATTTTGATTGACTGCATTTTAAGACACATAGACCTAAGTCTTATTCTCATTGAAAATTACATTCTATCGTAATATATTTATGTTTCTGTAGACAGGAAAGAAGATGTTTGGTCTAGCTTCTTGGCTTGGGGAAGCCACTCTGTACCCTGCCAACTCTTCTCAGATTTGTTTTATAAACATCTCTTTAGACCTGAAATCTGTAGGAGAGCAGACGTCTGTTATTCCATGCTTATGCAGCACACAGTAAAATGGGCAAGCCTTTGTGAGCACAGTTGAAGGATACAACGGTTACAGTGAGAAAATGCATCAGACCATCAGACAGTATGGTACTACCTTGGGTTTGCCTTTTGTAAAGAAGCAAATATGGTCACACACCTAGTGCTATACGAGGAATTAGAAATAGTAGTGGGGTTGCATGAAAGTGTTTGATTGCTGTGAAACACTGATATTAAAAGGGAACTGAATTTATGAGCTGCTTTGAGATCAATAAGCAAAAATTTAATAAAATACCTAATTTATTTCTTCTTGTTGTTTCCATGCCACCTAGAAATAAGGGTAGTCATTGCATGGAATTTAGTTACTGCGTACTTATCAGACCAGTCTTTAACAAAAAAACGGCTTTTGAGTGGCATGGTGCATTTTGTGTGAGTAATGTTTGGTTATCGTACTACACACCTCCACGCTTGGATGAATACAAACAGCACAAGCAGCACTTCACATCCCTGATTATCATGTTGAGGTGCTGACAACTCTGCAAGGATCCTACCGGTGAATTTGTCTGATGTCAGAAAAGATTAACCCTGGGCCACACAACCTAAAGACAGCTCACAAGCAATTTTAGTTAGTGGCCAAAGCATCCTCTTAGCAAAGCAGTGTGTGCATATTGCCTTGTTTGTCTATAATGTCACCTCAATATATGTTATATTAAGCAACCCACTGATCAGCTTGAATTATATCTCCTGAACCACAGCTGTCACAGCTTAGACCTGCAGTACCTGGCTAACTTAAGAACGGGTTATTTACTGGTTTTGTTCTTTAGATCATCTGTTGAGCACAAGCCACATCCCGTGACATTTCTGTGACTACTTCCCTGCTGAATTATAACAAGGGACAGGATGATGCTAGTGCTCTTCATTCAGTCTTCCTTTGCCTCTTAGCCTGACCTGATTGAGAGGGTAGCCTTATTGTGGCATTTATTGATTTCCATCTGTCTGAATAAAAGCTCTAATTAGCCATGGTGTCTTCTGAAGCACAATCAAATCCTCCTGCTATGAACCAAAATCCTGTGCAAAACATGACTAACAAATGCTTCCTTGATTTCAAAACAAAATTATCACTTTCATCACTTTATGACACAAAAACCTACGCAGACAAGTTAACTTCAGGTGGTCAACATCAGTGTGTTCTAAGGACTCTTTTGCCAGACAATAGGCAGAGAAACTTATTGACAAAGTATGTTTAGTCATTACCAGCCAAGCAAAAAAACCCAGGCTTGCTCTAGCCCCAGGTTTTTGAGCCACATTGGTCACATTCACAGCCAAAATTATGTATTCCAGTGCCTGCCCATATTCTCTCATGCTTCCATCAGACATTTTATGAATGCTGTACTACCAGATAAGAGTCTTACATTAGTTGCTTCTCTTCAAATATGAGCCAAATGAATGCTTCACACCTACGCAAATAGAGGAAGATGGCTTGGAAAAAGTAACCTCTCTTTGTATTTCTCCTTTACTTCAGCTACATTTACATAGGACCTCCCACTGTTATGCAGAGTAAACATCCACCTTAGTTTGCACAATGACAAACAAAACAGGAGTTTAATTTTGAAACAGATTTTTTTAAATTCATTTACTTTAAGGCCTGTGAACTTGCACTGATATAAAAAAATATAAGGTACCTTGAGAAGATTTGTTAGTATGCAATGGAAGGATTAAACAGGATTGATTTATCCAGGATCGGAATATATAAAGCTAAACTTAGTTGTTCACCAAAGATTCAGGCTCTGGAGAATAATCATGATTTTAATCATGCTACAGTTCATCCACAAGGCATGTCAAGATAAAGAGCAGATCAGAAACAATACCTGTAATCCTCCAGGAATTTGCCATCAAACTGACTACTTATTATAATAGGATTTCCCCCACATTTAAATCAGACACATTATTGACCTGTAGAACTCATTCATTTGTTAATACTTGAAAAGTGTTGAATTATTAATAATTATAATTATTAATTATTATTAATCTGAGGAGACTAAATGAACACTTCAGGATGTTTCTAAAAATGTTTAGAAGGTCACATGATGAGAGTAATGTCTGCATGTACATGTGGCAGGAAAAAAAGAGTATTATTCAGGCTTCATGGCATAAACAGATCACCACCTGGGATCACGTGAAGAAGGTATGTCATTCAACTGACAGATATCTCTCTCAATTGAAAAAGTAGCATATTTTGAGCCCTATGGTTTTTTTATGCATTTCCATAATGACTCCAGAATTTATTACAATTAGGGGTTTATACCAGAAGAGAATTAATTATCCATTCAAAGATCTTGGCAGAGCAGTTCTTAAGGAGTGATCCTCTCTGACGAAACTGTGAGATTACTTCTAGAGCCCCATAGTAGGGACATACACCCAAGCACCATAGGTTGATTGCATAAAATGCATGACAGTAATTGCTGTGTATCCAAGAATGGCTGTCAAAAGAGTACTTTGAAGTAATTTTCTTGCAGCATTAGGAAGACTGCAACAGAGAGGCTGAAATCACAAAACTATTCTCAGGCTTCTCAGCTCTGTGAAGTACAGCAACTAAGTTGTATTTCCCCTAATCTTTGGAAAAGTTGGGAAATATAAACCTTAATAGTTTGACATTTAGCACAAAAAATATATACGATGTGCTTTTATAAGTACTGTCTGCTCCCAAAGTCATGAATTTAAAAGCTATAATACTAAGTTCAGACCATGAATAGCTTTGGTTTAAGGGTAAGCCTAGGATATGATGATTCTGAGTCATCTGTAAGACTAAATTATTAAGGACTTGCTTTGTGCTCTGGGCAAAGATATAAGAACTGAATAAAACATATGTGCTTCCACACTAAAAAGAATTGCAAGGCTCATGTTCTGTAGAAAGGTCTATTTGCCAGTCAAGAAACAGGAAGAAGGAGAACTGTGGGTGTCAGCAATAAATAAGTAAGACTGAGGACTTGTTTAATAATTCTACAGGTGACTGAGAGGTGATTTTTCTGCCAAGTCCTGCTATCAGAAAGTGTTTCTCCTGCAGGAGTTATGCTCACAACACATAAGCACAGAATAAATCCCACCACATAAGAACCATTACAGGATCCATGGCTGAGCTTACGCAGAACAGCGTACCCAGATGTGGTACCTGATCCCTTCAGTGTTAATATCAGTGCCCACCTTCAGTATGTTGCAGAACATGATGTAAATCACACTTGTTTGTTCTGAGTTTGCACGTTTTGCATTTTTTTCCTGGCCTATCAATATAAAGGCACCTGAACACCAGAAAATAAGTGCTTTGGAGTCAGCAAGGTTAAAATACATCTATATTTTAGAAGGAAAAAAACATTCAGTGATAGCCACATCCTAGAACATGCAAAGAATCCCAGCCATATTATTAAAGACAAACTAATTAGAGGAGGAACTGGCTGTCAGAAATGGATCCCAAATTGAATTTTACTTTTGATCCAGTCTGATTCTTATATACAAACTTATTTTGACTTCTCTAAGCTTGAAGGACTGCAAAGCTACAACATCCTGCCTTGAATATCCACTGGTTTAATGAAGCCATAAACACTTCAAGAGTGGAAACTCATAGGTTTGGAAGTATTCTTAATTTCCACAGCTGGGTAAAACCCTTGTAGTAGCCATGCTCACTGAACATGCTATATGTGAAATCCACTGAGGAAAGTGAAAAACTGTAACAGAAGAATAAATTAGAGCAATCATAATAATTTAAAATTTTTTTTTAAATCTTTCCTTTTCTTTCCCCCTCCCTTTAATTCTTTTTCCTCCTTCATAAGAATTACTCTATAGGCAGGTACCAGCTTTTTCAATATAAGGATACCGTGGTACTGAAAATGAAAAAATATGGCTTCTGAAAAATTGCTCAAAAAAAAAAATATTCTAATGCTTCCATGAAAGAAGACAGACATCCCTGCACAAAGGTGAAAATTCACCCTAAATCAACCTTCTTCCCTCTCCTATATCTCCATACAAGGGACAAGAACATAGGGGGACTACTGTCACTAAGTGGACCTGGTTTTTTGCTAAATGCCACTAGTCCTTCTAACCTAAACCTAATCAACTCATGCACCAGGGCTTAATCCAGTCAAGTAGCTTGCCTCATAATAAATGTAATGATTACCTGGTGGATTAGATTCCTATATGGCATTGTTATCAAAAGCTTTTGCTAAAATCCAGGTAAAATATGTCCATAGTTTTTCCTTCATCAGGCCCTTCAGATACTTAGACAAACAATTCTTTTGGATATATTAAGCATGACCACATTGCATGAGCTCAAGCTGATTTATGTTTAATTAAGCCAAATGTGTCATGGAGAGACCTCTGTGTTGCCTTCCTCATTTTTTTTCTTTTATTTTTCCTTTTTCTTTTTCTGATGACTTACATAGAAGTTACTTAAGATTTCAAAGAATTAAAACACAAAGAAAAATAATACAAAATGTCTGAGGAAAGGGCGATTTCCATTATGATTCAGAAAGTTCACAGCTCATCAACTTTAGTAAATGTTATCACATTTATTCTCTGATATTGTAGGGTAACACTGTACATGTATTATCAATCCTTTCTAATCACACACTCCATTGAAAGGGGCATTTACAATGCTGCCTACACAAGCGGAATGAAGCACTTAGCTAAATGTCCTGCCTAGGCCCTCAACTAGATTAAATTAACACTGGAGATGCTACAGAGTCACCGCAGTTAAGAAATTGGACCTCTACTTTACCCATTGATAAAGCTCTTGAAATAAAATTATGAGATACATGAAGGAGCTGTGCATTTCAAGGTTTGGTTCTGGCTTTTATATTTGTCAGCCCCTGCTTCTCTGTTGCAAAGAAAAGCAATAGAGCATGATTTAGTCTCCTGAAATTTTAAATCTTAAACTTTTTATTCCCCTCCTCTGTGTGTATTCTTTTTTGGACTCGTGCACAGGGAATTTCAGGATGTGAACAGGGGTTGTCTCCAGACCTAATGACAAACTTTAACAGCTTGTGGTTGTTTTGTAGAGATCCTGCCTCTGAGTCTACTATCACATATCCATGCATTACTCATAACTATGGCAAGAATCAGATCTTTTTTATTAGCCAGATGCTGTTTTTCTCTCTCATGCATCCATGGCTCATGGAATGAGTGAAGAGAGAAAGGTTTGGCCTTAATACTTACCTTACTTCAGAGTATAAAAGATCAAATCTTTTTAATGTCTGTAAAACGGCTTGATTCATATCCTTTACTCAGTATGACCCAGCTTATATCTGCAATCTCTCATTGTTAGGAGATCATGTCTTTTACAACCCTTTCCAATTTCTTTTGCCATCTCATCTTGTTCGCTTTTCTGAACAAGTTATCTCTGTCTAACTAATTCCTTTATTATATTCAATTTCAGGCAATAATGATTATCCCCTTATGCTAGTTCTATTGTCCTGGAAATACTCCAGTTTTGGTAATTGCATTCTGTTGACATAAAATCCCTTCTGCAGCTTCAGTTGGATACCGTATTCTCCTTTACTTCCTGTCCTAAAGTGCCATGTCTCGTCTCTGTGCAGTTCTAAACAGCTGCTCTGTTCTGCTCCACTGCTTTCTGCATTTAAGCGATTTGTGCAGTCACACGCTCATATGCACGTACACAGGCACACTGATTTGGAAAAGAAAGTCAAGAACCCTTTAGCTACAATTGCAGTGCAGGTTGCTGTGTAAATAGAAAATTGCAGTTACTTGACATTTCTCTGCTTCTGTCCCTATGAAACTTTCCCTTATATATTTTGAATATTTATCTGCATTCTTTGAACATATTCTAATAGTTATTTTCTTTGTTAATATTGTCAAACCCAAACATAGACACTTTATGCCTTTTTCTTACCCAACATGTCTTTTTCGTACCCAGAGATGTCTGTTTCATTTAATATGTTTTCTTTCTGCCTCTGTAACAAGGATTTCATTCCTTGGGAGTTATTTTCCTTTCCCCTCCCCTCCCCGTCCATTTCCCTTCTTATGTTGTGCCTTTTGAAGTTCCTCTCTACTGACCTCATCACACAGATCTCTCTGTATGCCTTTTACAACTTTTATGGAGCTTTATACAATTGCTTTATGGTGACTTAACCTGAGAGTGCCATCATCTACCAGCTTCAGTGTTGCTTTCTCCTATTAACCCCTTTATACAAACCATTTCTATCTGGGCAGAACTTGCACTTTCATGCATTCCAGGGAGACACCTAACACATTTGATTATGCCAAGAGCCATCCTGCTTGTGCCAATTTTTTGCAGTTTTACATTCAGGCTTCAGAACTGCCACACTTCAGTTGTGCTTCATGATGCCGCTTTTCATCCTCGTTTCATATCTGAGTTTGCACTCTCCTGTGATTAAAACAGAAAAGAAAAAACATTCTCGCAGTTTGATGTTTCCCATCTGGTGTGGTCTTAATATCCACCTTCCCCAACCGTTTCAGGGAAGCCTGTGTTGGAATACTTTCATTAGTGAAATATATTGAAGACCCCTTCTCTTTAACATGCATATTTTACACTATCCCTTTTCTTGCTAGATTCTGCCAGACTTCTTCCAGTCCTGAGGTTATGAATTTGAAAAGGTCCAAGTTTTTTGTAGTGTTCATGTGATTCATGTAAGACCTGATTTGTACATGTTATAAGCACTGACAGTTACACTGAGTTAAGAAAAAAGAGGGAATTAGCACTCTTTTTTTTTACCATCTAGCTGTAAATTTATCTCTGTTATCCTTTTAATGCTTAAATTGAGACTAAAACTTCAAACGAGAGAAATAAGAGGCAAATAATAAACCAGGTAAAAGTAGAACTCATCAATCTATCTGAGAAGCATTTTTGTGATTTTAGAAAAGCCCTAGTTAATGAATAAGTTGCAATCAGACCCTTGTTTGCCTGCTGTAATAAATATTTATATTTTTGCATAGTTTGAATGAATAATTTCCAGTTTATTAAGTGATTCAAGAGAACACTCTATTATGACTAATTGTTATTTCCGATATTCTACTGGTTGTCTAAAACTTATAATATTTTTTGTACTCCCTCAACAGAGTAAACAGTAACAGTGAACAACAAATAATGAGCATTTTCCTTTATGTACACATATTTTCTCATTCAGATGATTAACAGTCATTCCCAAAACATTTGTGTTAGGCATCTGCCTAACTTGAGGAGACGCTTTAAATTTTCTGTGGTGTTTTTTTGGGGTTTTTTGTTGTTGGGTTTTTTTATATTTGACATATGTTGTTTAATCAACACAATACTAGTTACAGAAACTCCTAATGAAAACAATAAAACTTCCAAGACACTAAATATCAAGCAGTTCTAAACTGAATGTAGCCACTTTTTCTAAGGTTTTAAAAATGCCAACAGACTTTTAGGCTGCATCGGTGAAATGGGTAAAGGAAAAAATGGCAAAACATTATGTTATTCCACAAACTGTCAATATGCCCTTGCTTTTAAAACTATGTTCCATCTGGTTGCCTTACCTCCAAAAGGATATAGCAGAAAGAGGAAAGATGCAGAGAAGTGCAACAAAAATGACTACAGTGAAAAGAAGAGATTTAATAGACAAACTAATGGACTGTATCACTGGGACTGAGTTCAAACCCCAAAATGGCTGCATTTTAGAGAAGTGACATAGTTCCTATGTAAAGTGCGGAAGCTGGAAGATTGTACTACGTATCAACTACTATGAAGATTAATTAAAATAAATAATAATAATTTGATTCCCATACTCAGCAGTTCTGCTGTTTTTCCAGAGGGAGCGAGCTAGGAACTGACTGCTCTTTTGTGACAGGGATATTTCTTCAGATGCTATTTGTTTGGCTTGAAGGAAGGGGTGATTATTTGGATCATTTCTTACTTTAACTGAAGCGAACTCACCCGTATATAACACAGGGTAGAGCAGACATCAGGCTAACCTTTCTTCACAGTTCAGTAAATGAATCTCGGACCTGATCTCTAATGTATCACTATTATTCCAACCTGGCACTCTGTTGAGTAGAGATCTCTAATCATGTCAATTTTTGCCATGTCGCGCTGTAGTTTTTTGACAGGCTAGGAACAAGCCCACTAGGAGCTAGATCACAGCCACTTGTCAGTGATAGCCACCTACTTTACTACTCAGGCCTTGCACTTCTAAATAAGCAGCAGCACGGTGATACCATAACACAGCAGCTTTCCCCAGTTGCAGCATCGATCCAGTTAGTGTTCTGCACTTAGCTGATATATGTATAGCTACATCTTTTTTGTTAATTACTTTCCTCAGAGATAGCTCATTTTCTAAGATGCACTTTTAGTTCATTAGAGATCCAATCAGCATTCAAATCAAGCACTGAGTCAGCAGATTTTTATGTTACAGTAATAATTAATTTAATCTTTCAGAAACAAGAAGCCACTCAATTTGGAGGGGGGGAAGGGGCTGATAGTGTTATTTTATCATGGGAACTATGCTCCATTTCAAATATTGTTTAGTAATGCAGATGAGATTGTGAAAGGATACATCTTTAGCATCCTGTAGTTACAGAGACAGTACAATACTAGATAAAATGTTAATTCTTTTTGCCTTAAAAAAGAAGTTGGAAAAGGGGATATATTTTTTAGGTTATTCAAGAGGGAAAAAAGCAAGTGCAGTTTGGTATTCTACTGATGACAGTCGAATATTTTCCTCCTATGCACCATTACTTATGAAAAAAAATTGACACAAAAAAAAAAAAAAGAGATAATTGATGTGATGAGAATTTAAGCTGGGGAACTAAAAATAAATGCAGTATCCCCTTGTATATCTTATTTTTCTTCTTCCATGCACACAAACATTGTCACACATGCTATATACCTAGCATAGACTTTTATATATCTCTGAGTTTTGGAAGGATAGTGTATGGAAGCTTCTATTGTAATGCACAGAACCTACCTGCCTTTTACTTTTGAAACAAAGCACGTAACAGTAAAAATAGTGTTTTCTCTGCCTCTGCTTTGAATGACACTCGTACATCATATGTTTCCAACAGTAATGCAAAATCCTGAAGACTCTGAGGTTTTTGTACAGCTAAAAAGGTGTTAAATTGTTAAATAAGAATTTATTCAGCCAAAAAACAACATCATTGAATAAAATGGTGTCTGAAAGAAATAGTCACCCCTCTACATGTTTCCTTTCAGTTATCCAACAGTGGTATCATGTTATCTTCCTAGCTGGTTATCTACGTGAAAAATTGACATAAAAAATAGTTTTGTTATGCAATCTGTGTTCCTGAATTTTTCCCAGTTGCCACTTCCTTTTTTTTTTCTTTGGAGGAGGAAAAATACACCTAGTTATGTATCCTCCTATTCTGCATTAGAAGGAGAGGGCACAGATGAGGACCTTTGCACTTTAGTCATCCTCATTTGATCCTTACCAGCCCATTGTGGAACAGCAGGAACAAAGCCAGTGACCTGTGATTTTCAATCAAGAAAGGGGAACCAGCAGCAAATATTCTTCCTCCCTATCTATGATTTTGTGCTCCAGAAAAAAAAAAAAAAAAAAGAAATGTGGGGATAGCGTGCTTTCAGGAAATTATAGGTGAACTGGACAGAGCTTTGCATTTTGTGGTATGGCCAACCTTATCACAGTTCAGAAGAAATAAGCAAATAGCGCAGCTCAAGCAACTTTGTTATGCTGGAGCTAGGACTCAATTCTTAGTTTAACCAGTGAAAATAATGCAAACATCCAATCCCTTATATGATGAAATAATGATTTGTTTGCATGGCTATACACAGACTTCTTTGATATAACAGAGCTAACAAAGTATGTACTAAAAGCATCACTTAATTCTGCTTTCACAGCCTGTGCACAGACTCAGTCATAGAATCATAGAACGGTTTAAGTTGTAGGGGATCTTTAAAGGTCACCTAGTCCACCCCCCCTGCAATGAGCAGGGACAGCTTCAATTAGACCAGGATGCTCAAACTGACCTTGAATGTTTCCAGGGATGGGGCATCTACAACATCTCTGGGCAACCTGTGCCAGTGTTTCATCACCCTCATTGTAAAAAAAAAAAAAAACCCAAAAATTTAAATCTAGTTTGAATCTATCCTCTTTTAGTTTAAAACCATTGCCCTTATCCTATCACTACAGGCCCTACTAAAATTCTGTCTTTGTCTCTCTTATAAACCCCCCTTAAGTACCGAAAAGCTGCAGTAAGTTCTCCCTGGAGCCTTCTTTTCTTCAGGCAGAAAAACCCCGACTCTCTTCATAGAATAGGTGCTCCAGCCCTCTGATCATCTTTGTGACTTTCCTGTGGACCCTCTCCAACAGGTCCATGTTTTTCTTCCACTGAGGACTGCAGAGCTGGATGCAGTATTCCAAGTGGGGTACTTGTATCAAAAGTACATTTGTACCATAACACCATATTGTTTGAACTCCTGGTGGAAGAAGTGTGTTCTGAGCAGAAGAGGGCTTTGTTTATCAGTTAAATGTACGTTACGGTTTTCCATTGCTTCATTTTTCATTTAGACCCTTATGGAAAGTTCCATCTTTTTCCAGCGAGGAGTCAAATGTAGGAATGTGCTATAAAGCACGGGACAACTAGAGGGAGGATCCATGATGGCAGAAAAATAAGTGTTAAAAATACGGCATTAAGTGTACTGACTGTATTGTGTTGCAGTTTCATTGCACGGTACAAGTCAGTATCACTGTCCATTTTCACAGACTGCTGATACAGCAGGACATCTATGTTTCCTGACTAACAAATATTAGACCAATAAGGTTTTCTGCAAAATAAGCCTTAAGTTTTAAGGAACGCAAAAAAGTATTTTTTTCCTGCATTAGCCAATGACACCACTTATATAAAGAATACACTGAGGTTTTAAAAGACCATTTTCCATTACTTCTGACCTATAGAAATATCCTCTAAGGACAGAGTTAAGGGCTTATTTGTTTTCTTTATGAAAAAAATTGTTTGGCTAAATTGGTATGTCAGCTTTCCAAATACAAGCATAAATATTTTTCTCTTTTTAGGCAAGTTTCAATACACGTTTGTTCATGTAAATAAAGAATGGCATAAATTTACACTTTTAGGTTCTCATTCACAATTGGTTGCTTGTGCTGATTGAAAGAAAGGACAAGTAAACAAGTAATAAGTCTTTTAAAACTGCTTCAAGCATGCATCAAACTGTATTGACTAATTCTGTAAACTATTATGCGATTTGGTTGCTAATATTTTCAGACAAAGCTTTCCTTGTTGAAACAATCCAATGCCACATACTTGACTTGACATTCTGTTGAGAGATTTCAAGAGGACTTTGCAAAATAGAACATAATTTAAAATACCAGAAACAAGTGCAGGGGTTACTTACTAAACAAGCAGAAATAAAATATCCTTGGGATTAATTGTTTTATACATTTGAATAATTTTAAATACAAGATTTGTATGGTGAATTCAGAGCCCAGCTGTTACATTAGGCATATCAACCCTATGGTCGTGCATAATAACTATCATAAATATTTTAACTTTTTGGCATGTGTGTACTTCAATCTGGCTTAATTTGTCAATTTGAGTGCAAGATAATTCATTGTGGATTAGAAGAAGGTGGGGGAAAAAAGCTGCATTGCTGGTTGGAGTCCAGACTACAAGATTCTATCAATCTCTTCCACAAAGTATGACTGCACAGGATGCAGACCCTCTGCTTATGGTCAGTTCCAGTACTCTTTTTGACACTGCTTTCCACATTTGCAGGAAGTGCATTTATTCCATTTCTTAAGTCAGTGTTGCATTGCTGCTTATTGACTTGCAAAAGGCAATTTTGGACTTCCTCTTTCTTCCCTCATCCTTGAGAGCTGTTCTGTACCGAACAGGAAGGCTAAGACTTCCGAACAGGAAGGTAAAAGACTGATGATCTGAAATCCTAGAAATGTCAGGGAAGTGCAAATGAAATTAAATTCTGCCTTTTCCTATCCTCTAAAAAAACCTGGAGATAAATTAGATGAGGTTATTAGTACAGTTAAAACAGGGTGTCTTTTCCTAATTAAAGTATCTAAGACAGTATCTAGGATACAGCCAAGAGATTTTAGGCTTCTTCATTACATGTAGTGGATCAGTGGAAACCTTAATTGACCTGAAGCCGTGTTGTTTACTATCTTTTCCTACATTTAAGCTATTAACATATCAAGGAAGATCTGGCTAGGGAGGGCTGATGGCTAAAGCCGATAAGGAGTGGGCTTTTCCTCAGCTGTCAGAACATCAGATAGTTTTCAGGTGGTTGTTTTCTCTTTCAGGGACTTATTTAATAAAAGTGCATTGACGGTGGACTGACCAGTATCTTTTAAAATATAGTGCATTTTGGTATGGTGTAAGGGGGAAAGGCAATGAATGAACTTATTTACATTTCCTTTTGTGTCAGCCGCAATAGGATTTTTGATGTAAGTAATGGCATTCTTGCTCTTAGCAGCCTCTTCCACACCCCAAAAATTCTTTATTCTAAAACGTCTTCAAGTGTTGACTCCAGTATTACCACTTCTCCAGTAAGAAGAGCCTCGTTTAGTTACAGGAGGCCTTAAACTAACTGGAAGTTAGCCAGGACTTAAGAGACATTATCAAAATGGCTTCTGTTGAACCTCACCTTCCACCTCGATGCAAAATTTCCATAAAGTTTATCTCAATGCTCTCTTACTGGGACAAGTTTTCAAGTAAGTGTTAACAGCCAGTGTGAGGTTAAAATAGCTCATCATTTTATCAGGATTATTGAGGGTATGACTAAAGACTTAATAGTCTGGTAGTGCTTTTTGTCACAATTTAATGGTATATTGATTTTGCAAGTGAACAACCATGACCTTCAACTGCTTACAGATGCTTTCAAGGGGAAAAGGCTTAAGGAGGTTATTTCTGGGTGACTGGGTACGGGTGAGCCATGACCTATCTGGATGGGTGCAAGGAGGCCATCTTAAACCGCATGGCATCTTGGAAAATGCATACTTATGTAATGACAACTAAAAAGAGAAAGATCACAAAAGATTCATGACCAGCCGTTATTGTCACAGGCAATCGATAAAGCAATCATGAGTATCATTAGCAGACAGCAGATTCAAGTCTTAGGATGTTTAAGAGGTATCTTTGTATTTAGAGGTGTCTTTGCTCAGAGTGCAGTAAGTATCAAGGCAGGATTACTAACTGATCAGACAAACCTATGGAATCATGTTTCAGTGGCATCACATAAAGACAGTGATTTGGAGGGAAGTCCAGAAATACATCAAGCTTCTTCTCATTCTGTGATTGGTAGATTTATTTCTGATCTTATTTATTTTCCCCAGCTGTTCTCAACACAATTTGAAAATAATGGTATCCAGAAGACCACATAAACATTCAAAAATTCAGAACTGTCTTCACAAATCATACCTTGGAGAATATTAACATTCCTTTGACATGCTTAGCCGTTACATAGATATATTAGGAATGTGGATCTTGATATAATGACAAAGTTATTAAAAAAATTCAAACCAAGAAACAAAATAACCACAAACAAACACCACAATCAACAACAACAACAAAAAAAAATCAACAAAAATCACGTAACTACCATAATTCGTATATATATTTTTATTTTGGGTGAAGAAAAGTGTATCTCCAGAAAGGGACTCTAACTGTACTTTCACACTTGTGAATTTTGCACATTATGGGTGAGATACCTATGTTTTCCATTGTCTGATAGTTTAATATGTCTTCAGCTGAAAAGAGTTTGCTGCCAAAGCAGAATGCTCCACTCATTTGCTTCTTAGCAAAGTTTTTCAAATGCCTCTTATGTCATTCATTGCATTTCGTAACATGGCAGCATCAAACATGCTGAGTGACAGGCCTACTGGAAAAGCACTCTCTTGTCTGTTTTGACAAAGGCACATGCTAGTAGGCATTTTGAGTCTGTCAAAAAAAGTTGAATATTTAATTATTGATATACTTAGACTCTACAATCCTACATCCTAGTACTAATACAGTTGATGTGATTTTTACCATCAACCTTGCCTTAAGTGAAAATTAGCTCAAATGAGCAAAGAGCTGTAATGACCTTTAAAATCCCCCTGTATACTTTATTGACTAAAATGCACAAAAAACAAGGCAGTGCAGTAAACCATATTGAATGTGTTTTACATGGGGAGGGAGGAAGAAACAATTTGTCTCAAATCCAGTAAATAACCAATAAAAATTCACCTTGCCTCTATATTGTCCTAGGAGAGGCAATCTCATTTACATTTATTAGAAGTAATGATGTAGTGTCCTGCAGATAATTAACACAATAAAATGCTGCTAATTTCACAGTGTCATTATAAAATTTGCCAGTTTAAATTAGAAAGTGATTAACCCTCTGAGTGAGGCAATGACATTTCCATTCCCAGTCTGCGAATTAAATTTGCAAGTTTTTTTTTCACTTTGAAAGTTCATCTGTCTCTCCATTGATGTAGTCCTTTACTTTTCCACCCTCCCACTTGTCCAGTGAGGAAATCCGTTGGCTAAATAATCTGAATCCATGACAATTTCACACTGCTAAGGCAAGCTCGTGCCGCAGGCATGGATGTGTTAGTTACTAGAGGATAAAGTCTCTCATAAAAGAAAAAAGAACTAATAATCCCTGATAAGCAGAGGTTCACTGAGTAATGAACTTCTTGTTGGTGCATATAAGAAAGGAAGGTTTTTCCATTAATGAGGTGTCTCCAGAAAGAGCTTCATTTTGTATAATGACAGCAAATCCTTAACCTTTTGCCTGGACACTACTTTATCCATTTACTTTATCTATCTCTTCCACAACCTGCTTTAATTAATACCTTAAAACAGGAATAAACTCATTAAAAGAGTAGATTTATTGCACAGTAATTTAAATATTCTTACTCAAGTGAAATCCTCTTTAAGAATGTTAAATGAGGGAACAAAACTAAAAATGAATGAAAATTCAGGTTAATGATAGAATTGTCCAACCCATTAAAACAACAATTAATTGAATAAATGTAATGCATGGATTTACAATGCTGCTAAAAATATGGTTGGTTAGCCTCAGCCCCTAAAAAAATTCAAGATACAAGAATAAATTACCAATGTACAGGGACTACACTTTAAAATGGAGGAAATATTTCCAAGGTACATAAGTTTAATTGGCAAATCCTGTTAACTAATAATGAGATTTAGGCTCAAACACTGCTAAAATTTAATTAGAAATAAAATCCTAAATAGTATCCTGTAGATTTACCATATGTTCCATATGTTCAGGGTTCTTATTATACTGAAATGCCTCCATTGGAAAATTTGTTCCAGCAGACAGGGAAAGAAAAGATTAATACAGCACAATTCTCCATATCAACCTTGCCTTTTTGTTAGAGCGTTCTCAAAATGACATCTATGCTTAGAGTGCAGTGACCATGCATAGACTTTGACAAGACGATCAATCACCGTTTCACCAGAATGTACCAAATGACAGTGATGCCGTTGTAGTATCTCACTGGATCCTGTTCCTGGTCAAGCCTGACCCAGTGTCAATGTGTGGGAAGCAGAAACTCAACTTCGGTCATCTAAATTAACATGAAGAAACCCATTAGAGTGGAGTGGTAGCCACCTACGCTCAAGTGCAGAATGTGGACCAGACTCAGAAGCAGAACAAGGCCCCATCCTTGCTTCTCTTGCCAAGAAAGTGATGCTATACAGCACATGAAAAGTAAATATGATCATAATTTTATTAGCATCTAGCTTTATCTCTTTGAAAGATTTATATTTTTTTAACAAAGGACTAACAAGTGGAGTCTCCTTCTCTGGAGATATTCAAGTCTCGTCTGGACGCCTATCTATGTAATATGAGATAGGGAGCCTGCTTTGGCAGGGGGGTTGGACCCGAAGATCTCTTGAGGTCCCTTCCAACCCCTAAGATTCTGTGATTCTGTGATTCTGTGATTTACTTCATGTAACTATTAAAAAGTTATTGTAGGTGTACACAGTAAAAAATATAAACTTGGATTCTCAAATACACTTTATGTAATTCATGTAATAGACAGGTCCCATTAAACTTCATGAAATAGCAGTGCCTCGCCGATTTTAAGTACTGAAGGGAAACGGTAGCTGTGTCCTTGCACTATCTACAAACACCCAGTTCAGGTCTTGTGAAGTCTTGTGCTCCAGCAGATTTCCTCATGGAATTAGCAGCAGCTGCAGGAACTGCAATCAGATGGAAGTATTAAAATCAGAACCATATCTGTGACCACCACACACAAATGAGCTGAGTGATTAATTTTGGTTTGTTGTGAAAAAGGTGCCAGTGCAAAGATCCCTTTTTGAGGAAGCATCTTGAACCACCCTGACTGCTTCAGCACAACAGCCTTTCTAGTGAAGTCTCCTGATCTTCTTGCTTTAAGGGGAGAGGTAGATTCAACGAAGGAACTAGGCCATTTGGACAGTAACTCTGTCCTCAGTCTCTTTCAGCTGTATATTTTGTATCATTAAGCTCTCTTCTTCCTACACCAAACCATTTTTTCCTCCCTAGAGAACCACAGGGCTGACTTCCTGCTACACAAAGCACCTTCCTTGGGTTTTGATCATGCCTTTCACACATCTGCACATTTACTTAGAGACTAGGGACCACTGCTCTCCTGGCCCCCACTGGAAGTTAACTACCTCTGCACTGGCCTGAGACTACCTCTGTTGAGGGAAAGAATTCTTCTACAGCAATTCTTCACCCTAAACACTTCACTGCTGCTCATTTAAAGAAAGATCTTATAGAAAAAAAAAAAAAAGCTACTTTATACTTCCCAAAATTCTTAGGCAGAAAAAAAAATTGTTCTGTTTTAACTTATGCAATTACCTGTTTTAATGTTACAGAATTAAAAAAAAAAAAGCTTAAATACACCACATACAAAATAAGAAGTGGGGGAAGGGGGATAGCGCGGTGAGGCAGAGAGGGAGTGCAGCAAAAATAAACTTTCCACACAACTATCCAGTCTATGAAAGACAAATGTTAAAGCAGAGATCAGATAGCATCTGCTGAAGTAAACTTGAATGAGCATTCAAGAGCACTAGAAATCTGAGTAATACAGAAATTTTCATCACAAATATTATTATCATTAATCTTTCCATAAAATCTAGTGATATTCTTTTCTTCTTCATGTACCAATATTTTTATATTTCTATAGAAAGCTTATGGGTAGCACCTGCTACATTTAACATTGCAAAATAGCTTGTATTATACTTACTTATCTTTGCATATTCATGACTTCCCAGAACATTCATTTTTGGGGCCTGCAATCTTCTGCTGGTTTTATCTCTGCCTGAAAGTAAGCACTTTTTAAAGACCCCTGCAGCTATTTTTTAGTTGAATCTGGTTGAAAAACAATAATTCATATTCTCATTTAAAACATGACTGCTCTCTTTTTTAATCTGGATCAAAAATATACAGATTTGATGCCTGAAATTTGAAACCTGATATTTGCCTAGAGTTTGAAACTATACATTCTCTTGCTATGACAAAAAATGTGAAACATCTGACAGGAGACCAGTTGATATCACTAAGAGAAGTGGATGAGCATCTCAGTTCAGAGTTCTTTCACTGAAGCGCAGAAGAAGCAGCCAAGTCCCTGATGAAACGCTCTCTAGCTCTGCATCAGTTCAGAGTGAGCTGCAGCTCTCCCAAAATTTACTAAGGCCATAGTTTGACAAATAACACAAGTCATCACTACTGCTGAAAGAAGTAGTCCAAAATACTCTCGCTTCTTGGCTGCTCATCCTTGTCTCACTGGGTAGCAAGCCAGATCACTGGTTGAAAAATAATGATTTGTTTTTCTAGGTTAGTTTTCTGCTCACATTCAGGGCAAGGGTAAGTAGCTGAGGTGAAGAGCAGATGGGATTTCAGACACAGTATCAACTTGGCTTGATCAGTGCATTAATGAAGTTACAACTTGATTTCAGTAGACCACTTATCCATGAAATGCAGATTGAAGAAACTGGGTTTGATATTTTTAAATTATTTAAAGTAGACTGAACTTTATGATTTCAGCTAAGGCTATCCTGCATGCAGCTGTAACTTTGACTGATGCCTTTTAATTTGTATTCTTTCACCCATGCAATGATTTTTAAACTTCTCTTCCTCACCAAAAATCCTTTGCTTCCTGATTTTAGGAAGAACACTGTTCTGAGATTCTCAATAGTCTCAAAAATGGCTAAATATGAGTAATCTAAATTGTATATCAGTTTAAATTGTCTACAAAATCTGAGCAAGACTTTAAAACCTGGGTACAAGTTAGCAGGAGTTTAAAACCTTAGTTTGGGCACCTCAGTAGTTGCTTTGATATTCAAAAGTATTACTCAGCAGCCCCTAGAGAAACCACTGGGAAAATGGACGATGCGGAGCTATTTCTGGGTGCATATTATTTACTGGTTTTGTCATATGGAGGTTTTATGGATAGAGTGTAATGTGTATGGAGATTTCATGAGGTATACCTTTACTCTTTTATAAATGGATCTAAAGCCTGAGAAAATGAAATTTTATATTTTACAATGAAACTGTAAAATAGAAAAACTGTTTTTGATAGAAATGGTGTAATACTCCAATTATTCAACTCAATATATAAAGAATTAGAATTTCAGTCTCACTTCAGTTCATACATCTATAAAACTTATTTATATAGTCAGGCTCTCTTTGTACTTTAAAGTTTCAGCTTCTGTCTACAGATGCTAAAATTAACTAAAATTGCTGGGATAACACCTCAAACCCAGTACAATGGATTTTCTGGGTAAAACCATCACCAGATAATAGGACATGGTTGTTACAATTTATAAATTCCCATGTCAGTTCCCAAAATGAGTCTGAATGTTGGTTATTCATTCTCAAGAGGGAGTGCACATGAGCTAAGTGATATCCCTACTGTTCAAATTATAGTGCCTTAGGGCAAAACTTTGCGTCCAGGTTTCATATGAGCAAAAGTTTGCTGTGGGACTGGGACTATCCCATCATTTGTTAAAACGCAAGCTTTGCCTACATCTGCATCACACTTCTTACTTACCTGCCCTTTGGGTATCTTGAGAATGCCAGGAAGCTGTTTAAAAAGTACATTTTCACCTACTGTCAGCCTTTGTCTTAAAACTGTTGTCCAGTGTAATTTTATTCTGCTGTCAAGGGCAAAGCTGTTGAGAATTTAGCTGTGAGCATCTCCTGGCTTGTACATGTCATCTATCCAGTCTTGTGCAAAGTATCTGACACTGTCACACATGGTACCTTTGTCTCTAACAGATTTGATGAATGGATGTAAGGACCACTTGGTGGATAAGGAACTGGCTGGATGGTCACACTCAAAGAGTTGTGGTCAACAGTTGAATATCCAAATGGAGACCAGTGAAAAGTGGTTTTCCTCACAAGTCAGTGTTGAGATCAGCACTGTTTAGTACCTTTGTTGGCAACAGAGGGATCAAGCGCAACCTCAGCAAGTTTGCCTATGGCACCAAGCTGAGTGGTAATATCAACACACTGGAGGGAAGGGATGACATCCAGAGGGACCTTGACAGGCTTTAGAAGTGGGCCCACACAAACCACATGGAGTTCAACAAGGCCAAGTGCAAGGTCCTGTATGTGGGTCAGCACAAGTCCAACCAAAACTACAGGCTGGAAGAAGAGCAGATTGAGAGCAACCCCAAGGAGAAGGATTTAAGAGTGTTGAAGAAAAGCTCTAAGTGAGATAGAAATGGGTACTTGCAGCCCAGAAAGTCAAATATAACCTGGGCTCCATCAAAACCAGTGTGACCAGCAGGTTGAGGGAGGTAATTCTTCCCCTCTGCTCTGGTCTGATGTGACCTAATCTGGAGTACTGCATCCAGATTTGGGGTCCCCTGTGGAAGGAAGACATGGACATATTGGATGGAGTCCAGAGGAGGGACACAAATTTGATCGGAGCACCACAGCACCTCTCCTCTGAAGACAGACTAAGAGAGTTGGGCTTGTTCAGCCTGGAGAAGTCTTCCAGTACCTAAAGGGGGTCTACAGGAAGGCTGGAGAAGGACTATTTATCAAGGACAAGGGGTAATGGGTCTAAACTAAGAAAGGATAGATTTCATAGAATCATAGAATCATAGAATGGCAAGGGTTGGAAGGAACCACGAGGATCATAAAGCTCCAACCCCCCTGCCACAGGCAGGGCCACCAACCTCAGGCCTGGATCTACACAAGGTTGCCCAGGGCCACATCCAACCTGGCCTTGAACACTTCCAGGGATGGGGCATCCACCACCTCTCTGGGCAGCCTGTTCCAGGACTTCACCACTCTTTCTGTAAAAAACTTCCCCCTAATATTCAATCTAAACCTTCCCTCCTTCAGCTTTAAACCATTCCCCCTTGTCCTGACATTATCTGCCCTTTTAAAAAGTTGATTCCCCTCCTGTTTGTATGCTCCCTTCAGGTACTGGAAGGCTGCAATGAGGTCCCCCCGCAGCCTTCTCTTCTCCAGGCTGAACAAGCCCAGCTCCCTCAGTCTCTCTTTGTAGGGCAGGTGCTCCAGCCCTCTAATCATCCTTGTGGCCCTCCTCTGAACCCTCTCCAACAGTTCTACATCCTTCTTGTACTGGGGGCCCCAGATCTGGACACAGTACCCAAGGTGGGGCCTCACGAGGGCAGAGTAGAGAGGGACAATCACCTCCCTGTCCCTGCTGGCCTCCCTTCTTCTGATGGAGCCCAGGATACCATTGGCCTTGCGAGCTGCAAGAGCACACTGCTGGCTCATGTTAAGTTTCTCATCCATGGTGACACCCAGGTCCTTCTCAGCAGGGCTACTCTCAAGGAGCTCTTCTCCCAGTCTGTATCTATGTCTGGGATTCTTCCGGCCCAAGTGCAACACCTTACACTTGGCAGTGTTGAACCTCATTAGGTTCACCCAGGCCCATTTTTCCAGCCTGTCAAGATCCCTCTGGATGGCTTCCTTTCCTTCAAGGGTGTCAACCACACCACTCAGCTTGGTGCCATCTGCAAACTTGCTGAGGGTGCACTCAATCCCATCATCGATGTCATTGATAAAGATGTTAAAGAGCACCGGTCCCAAGACAGACCCCTGGGGGACACCGCTTGTCACCGGCCTCCACCTGGACATAGACCCATTGACCACCACCCTTTGGCTACGGTCTGATAACCAGTTTCTTATCCACTGGATGGTCCACCCATCAAATCCACATCTCTCCAGTTTAGAGATAAGGATGTGGTGGGGGAGATAAGGATGTGGTGGGGGTGATAAGGATGTGGTGGGGGAGATAAGGATGTGGTGGGGGATTAGATTTAGATTAGATATAAGGAAGAAATTATGGTTTTTGAAGATGATGATGCACTGGAACAGGTTTCCTGGAGAAGTTGTGGACGCCCCCTCCCTGGCAGTGTTCAAGACCAATTTGGATGGGGTTTTGAGCAACCTGGTCTAGTGGGGTATGTTCCTTTCCTTGACAGGGGTTTGGAACTAAATGAACTTTAAGGTGCCTTCCAACCCAAACTTTTCTGTGATTCTCTGAGTGATGTGGTAAGGAGAACAACTGTGGCAATAGTATAATTGGTATCTGCCCTCCTTTTATAAAGCCCTGAAAAAAGGGACAGGCTGTGCTCCTGCCCACCCATCAGCTCTGTATGCTCCAGGTAACAACAAAGGCTCTGAGATGAAGGACTAAACAATCCTCCACAATCAGGACTGACCATTGAAGGATGTGAACCATGGGCTGAAAAAGCTTGTTTAAGATCCTTTACCATGAGCCATTCACCTTTTGAATCAGAATATTACCTCCTTACACAGTCCTATTCCAGGTAGCTGACAAGGATCTGACTGTGTGCTTCTTTCCTGGGAGCTTCTATGGATGTGAAGGACATCCTCTCCTCTGGAGTGCCACTTTTCTGGTGTCTTACCAAATGCTGTGCCTGCTCCTGTCAGAGGAAAGGTCATGCCCTGTCCTCCCACATGTCTCAAATGTCTTTCTGAAGCAGTGTGCATGAGTTTATACCGTTGGAGTGCAGAACACTGCCAGGACAGACACTGAGTAGTATCACATAAAACACAAAATTAAATTATTTTCAGATTGCCACCTTTTGGGATAAATATGTTGCTGTCCATCTACTTGCAGATAAATGAGAGGATATTACCTAAATGACTGGAAATAATGCTCTTTTCACTACTTCTAAGCCAATTAAAAATAAATCATTATTCAAATTCTAAAAAAAAATAAAATTTGTCCACCAAAGATTGTCTTATCTTTGTTCTGAAACTTTTTTAACACTTGAAGTTTTTTATGCATTGTCATCTGGAGTGAACTTAGGCAGCTATATGACCCCAAAATGTGGAAATTTAGAACTGTATTTCACACACACATCCCTATAACGAAAAAAAAGCATGCTTACCCCATTTTAGAAGTAAAATACTTTAGTGAAGTGAGATATGAGGGCTACAATCCAAAGTTGGATTTAATGTGTAAAATGGAATTTAGATAAAATGTAGGTGTCCAAGAATCAGTTTCTTGAAACTTATCTCCTACCCTAAAATGTTAAAGTCTATACGTTCTTAAGCCTTTTGCAGAAAAATTTCAAAATCTCCCTCTGCATATGCTTGGGACCTTTTTGACTATGGACTTCAACAACGCTTTTTATACCAAAGCTAGTCAGGATTTTCAAATTGGGTATTCTTTAAAACAAATGTTCCAAGAAAAGTCATATTCAGTAGGTACTTTCTTCAGTATTCTTCTTTTGCTTCTAAAATAATCACTCCAGAAACACTGGTGTGGCTACTGTCCTATTTACACACAGGTCGAAGAGAGGATTCTATTCATACAGGCCATGATTAGATTTAGGACAAGAATAAGGGAATACAGGGGTGACCTCTGAGAGAAGCTGCTAGAAGATTCCCCTGTTTCAATAGAGCCAATGTTACCCAGCTCCAAGGTCACACTGTGGGCCAAGGCCAAACCAATCTGCAATGGTAGTAGTGCCTATAGAAGAACATATTTAAGAAGTAAAAACAAAACCAGCAGTGGCAATTGCAGCCAGAGAAAGGAAAGAGATCTGAGAAATAACTTTGCAGACAGCAACGTCAATAAAGGAGGGCAAGGAGGTCACCCACGTCCTGGAGCCTGTGGCAAAGAATATGATGAGTCAGACTGGACCCTGCAGCCCATGGAAGATAATGGGGAACAGAGATTCCAGTTGAAGCCCATTCAAAGCTACATACCAGAGCAGGTGGAAGCATCCAAAAAAGGCTGTGAAAAAGGCTGTGGTCCCAGGGGAAGCCCATGTTGGAGCAGGCTCCTTGCAGGACCTGTAACATGTGGAGAGAGAATCCCTGGTTTGCTGGCAGAACTTGTGACCTCATGGAGGACCCACACTGGAACAGTCTGTGCCTGAAGGTTTGTACCCTATGGAAGAGCCCCATGTGGGAGCAGCTCATGAAGAAGGGAGGGACTCGCATTAGAGAAGCTGGTGGAGGACTGTCTGCAAAGGGAACGACCCCATGCTGGAGCATGTGAAGAGTGTGAGAAGTCTTCCCTCTGAGGACAACATGTAATGAACTGACCATCCTCCATTCCCTGTCCCCATGTGTTGCTCCCAGGGAAGGAGGTGGAGAAATTGTGAGTGAAATTGAACCTGGGAAGAAGGGAGGGGTGGGGGGAAGTGTTTTGAGATTTGGTTTTATTTCTCATTGTTCTACTCTATTTTGCTTGGGTAATAAGATTAATTTTTTCTAAGTTGAATCCATTTTGTCCATGACTGTAATTGGTGAGTGATCTCTATATGTCCTTATCTTCACCCACAAGCCTTTTGTTATATTTTCCTTCCTGTGTCCAGCTGAGGAGGGGAGTCATAGAGATGCTTTGGTGGACACCTGGCCTCCAGCTGGGGTCAACCCACCACTCCAGACAAGACAACAAACCATTAGGTATAGTATAAATTCTTCAGATTTCTTAAATGTGCATCAGAGGAACACCTCCTTTTAATACAGATAGTACTTTACAGCAGTTTGTGAAGATCTCACACATTCCTTGCCTTGTTCATTGAAGCTGGTGCTACCGATTCTCATTTTGCAATAAACATGACACTTGGCAAATATCCATAAGAAGTGTTAGGGTTAACTTTTCTAATATTCTATTCCTCAATATTATTAAAAATATCATTCATCTATGTTCTGAAAAGTATTTTAAATAAGCCACCAACATCTTGGCAGCGTGTGCTGAAATGGCTGAACCTATAGAAAAAAACCTTTGGCTTATTAATTGCTTTGTCTTCATTATGGGCAAGAAATTTGATGCTTATACTTAAATCAGTAAATACTGCATGTCAATCCTTTCCTTAGTGATTTCTAAACTCTTTGTTCAACTCTTTCATTCCTTTCTCTTACATTTACCAACAAAGGTGTAAAATATGTACTCTAAAGTGCTGTAGTTATTATTTTATGGCTATTGGCAATGAGATTATCCTGTTAAAATGTTGGAGATTGGTAACTGTGGATCTAAAACTGGAAGAAAATCTCTCCAGTTAAGCCACAAGGACTAACTGGGGGTGCTCAACAATACTTGCAAAGGTACGCAATACTGTCAGCATTTGAGAATTAATGTCAGCTTTCATATAGACAACTAATTTAAATACTGCAAAATACCTTTTTCATATCTTTGTAGATTTTATTCCTCCATAACCATGATGACTCATTTTGTTATGGCATATGTTGCTTCCCAGTTTGAGAAATTTAGGATCCAAATAAATTTTAGAGTTCATGTATAATTTCACACTTCATCATTCTGTTCGGTTTCTACTAATCTAAATAAGCACCACACTTACGAACAGAGAATGTGCCAGCAAATAGCACGTACTTTGATACTGTTTGCACAGGCATGGAGCAATAGGACGAGGGGCAGTGGTTTTAAACTAAAGCAGGGTGTTTAGATTAGACATTAGGAAGAAGTTCTTCGCTTTGAGGGTGGTGAGACACTGTCCAGAGAGGTGGTGGATGCCCCATTGCTGGAAACATTCAAGGTCAGGCTTGATGAAGCTCTAAGCAACCTGATTTAGTTGACCTGTTTTAGTTGACTTTACTTTTTTTTGTCAACACTAGAAGACAAGGGCTTCTTGTGTCTTCTTGTAAATTCATGCCATGCATTCTGTGTATCAAACATCTAGGCTTATATTTTAATCACTCAAACATTAAAATGAAACTTGGCTTTAAGATTAGCTAACATTAATAATAGTAGATTTCTCGCAGAGTACGTAAAACACTAGTTTGTTTAATAATCAACAGACTCCTACAGAGGCTACAATTAATTAGCTAAATAGTAAGTTATGTGTTAGGTATCACATTGACATTTACCAGCAGTTCAGTACTTCATTCAAAAATCTGTTATCATGCTTTATTTATTGATTGTATATCAATTCATTAGACACTTAATTTTTTCAGGAAAGTAAGAGTTTGTTTCAAGGGACAATTCCTTCTCACTGGAATTAACAAAATACTGACGTGCAGCAAAGTTGTGACTGGCCTGTGAAGTCAGGTCAGTTCACCCTTGCTTTGCCCATTTTTTGGTTAATACTTTATACCTTTTACTCCTCAGTAGCTTTATAAGGTATTATTATTATTAAGATTTTGAAAGAAAGAAACTTAAAAGGAGGCTGGAAGAAGATGTGACTCTTAAGATAAACAATACTGTAAAACTCTTAAGCAAGCAATTAACTTTAAAGATCACTGTATTAAAGTAAATATGACCACTCATAAGTCTGCTTTCTGTGCTTCACTCAATCAGGGTTGGAGCTTTAATTCTGTTAATTAGTGTTTGTGCATTAGGTCATTTTAAAAAAATAAAATAGATAAATTTGTATTCTTATGAAAATTAATCTTAGCCTCCTAAATGCATTCTACAAACTAAAAATAAAGAACCATGGGCTATTAAGTAACAATATAAAACAAAGCTGAAATTAATCTGAAGTGCTCAGCACAAATCAGAAGCAACACCAACATTTGAATATAGCATGTGCCACCCACTGTGAATAACAGTGGAATAAGCGTTAGCTTCACAGCTCACAAAGCAAAGAGGCTTGTGAGCACCTGAATGCTACTCTTCTGTTTTATATTTGCTCACCTGCTAGTTCCAAATTGCTTAATGTCTTGACAGAACCTTCCCAGACAGAATCTTACTGAAGGACTGATTTTGCACAGGGAAAGGCAATATATTTTTGCTATTACTTCAATATCTGCATGCTCAAAACCTGAAACAGTAGAAAATTTGAATATTCAGGTACATGTGGTAGTTTTATTAAAAAAATCACCAAAACCCAAGAAGGAATATTTTAAGGCTTAACATTTTTCAGACACTTTATGTTGGGGATCCATAGACTCTGAGTAAATTCTTGCTCTGATGAGCTCCAAAGGACACCTATCTCTAAAGGCAAGTAGATGTTCAACATGGTCAACAGACCAAAGAAGAGAATATGGGAAAATCAAAGCACAGGTTGCTGTCTCCATTTCAAATCAAGGAAGAGAAAATCATCATCTTTGTGAGGACAATGTTATGATAACTATGAGTATCTCTTGATCACATGCATTGCCAGAGAGAAGGGCTGAGAAAAATCATAGATAAAAGAAAGTCATTGAAACCTACTCCACACTCATAACATAAAAGAGAAACACCTACATATAAGAGGTGAAAGAAACATGACAAACTAGAAACATCAACCCATGAACATGGCTGTCAAACAATATCTTACAAGTAAGCTAGGAAAAAGAAGTGTTCACCTCCAGCCTTAGGAAAAAAAAAAAAACAAAACAGGGAGTGAATGGAACATGAGAAAAGTTCATGAGCCTGCAACAAGTCATAGATTTCCATTTTGGCATCCACCTTGAGATCCAGAGTAAGATTAGTGTTTTCTATTCAGCAAGAGAAATCTGTGAACCTGTTCCATTGCAGATGGATGAGGTCATGAGGTCAGTGCCTTCCTGAATTAAATGCCGTACTGTACAAACTTTTTCATGATACCAGCTTGTCTTGTTTAGCCCATTACCTTCAGTATCCTCGTCAGTTACCATTCCAGAAGCAGCAAAGGCTAGCGCCTTATATCAAAAGCAACAGAGAAAGAAGAGTTTCATTAATTCCTTGAATGCTCCTCTACACAAAAACACATTTCCTTAATATATATTTCAAGAAATGGATTTGACAAGACAGCATTTGCTGCAAAGCTCAAATTGTCATGAAATTTACATTATAAAGGTTGACAATATGATCATTATATTTAAAACCTCTTGAACAAGATCCTTTTCGCACTGATGTCAATGACTTCAATTCAAGCAGTGTTATGGCCCATCCTGATGTTCTGTAGGGATATTTCCAAAGAAAATCAATCTATTCTGATGCAATTTATTCTCTTGTGGCACTCTCAAAATTCATATTGCAGGAGTTAAGAGTAGAACTTCTTTTTACTTTACCACATTTTAACAAAGGTTTTCTTATAAACACTATGAAAATTAAATCAATGCCAATGATGGCCACAAGTATTTATTTGCAAAAACATAATAGAGCCGCTATAAACTCTGCCATTTCTTCAGACACTAGTTTGGACTGGCCTGAGTGAATAAAAAAAGCATTTTTTTCTGCCTACGATATTGGCAGCTTTGCAGGAATTATTACAGAGCATGGGAAACTCACTCATTTTATGGTTCCATTTTTTGTGGGTTTAGTGTCTTGTAGCATTTGGAGATTTTTTTTAAGATTTCAGGTCTGGAATCATGAGTTTATGAGGGTCTCCAATACCATTTTATTCTCTACTAAGGAAAAAAAAGGGGGGAATAAAAGTGGGGGAAAAAAGGAAAAGCTGGAGAGGGGCTTATTACAAGTGTGTATAGGACAAGGGGTAAAGGCTTTATGCTCAAAGCGGTTAGATTTAGATCAGTTTGGTTTTTAAACTAAAATGTGATAGGTTTAGATTAGACATTGCGAAAAGTTCTTATCTGTGAGGGTGGTGAGGCACTGGTACAGGCTGTCCAGAGAAGTTGTGGATGCCACTTCCCTGGAAGTGCTCAAAGTCAGGTTGGATGGAGCTTTAGGCAACTTACTCTAGTGGAGGGTGTCCCTGCCCATGGCAGGGGGTTAAAACTAGATGATCTTCAAAAGGTACCTTCCATCCCAAACCATTCTGTGATTCTATGAAAAAGGAGATACTAGCTCTCCCAGTACATGGGTATTTTACACTGTATGAGATATGATTTCCTAAAGAGTTAAAATCAAAAACTAACAACTCCACATTTTTTCACAGGGAAAACATAAGGTGTTTCAGGTTATGTCTTATTTTCCCAATTAATTAAAATACAGCTGCCTGTAGCACTGGCATTTCCACCCAACAGTATGCCTGTGCCATTCTGAGCTGAATAAGACCTTTTTTGTAACAAACAGAAAACTGAAAGTGGCTGCAGAAGTTTGCCCAAGCAAGAACTGAAGAACTTGACAACAGAGGGTGTATAGTTAACATGACATAACCAATCAATTGCTTCAAGGTATCTGTAATAACAAGAAACAACTGTTTTTCAAAACATTAGAAACTAAGTTAAGATTTTCCATTAAATTCCACTGGAGAAAGCACATTCCTTAGCAAATCAGAAACATCTAAAAATGGTGAAAACTTCTATGCACCTTCCAGAATGAAAATATACATTGCAATCCTAAGTAAACTCAATCAAGCACCCTGAAATATAGATGAATATGATGAAATTACTAATATATGCTCATATCTGGAATTAACTGTGGAAGAGTGATATTAAAGGAAGAAAATCATCCAAACCAAAACTGACAAAACCCCATACATCCTGACCTCCATTAACCATTGAATTAAATAAGCTGCTAATTACAAAAGGATGAACACCCCCAGAGATACCTGCATACACAGACAGTCAATAGGATATGATAACATCCAATACAATCAAGAAACATTTGAGTTGAGCAGAGGATTATACATGAGGACTGGAGGATTATGAGAGAGGACATTTCTGATTCTAATAAACAGAAACCACAGCATGCCAGCTGGGTAAATTATGGCACGAGAAATGCAGTTGTGATGAATTAATCCCTGTGAAAACAGACAGATAGAAGTCCTCCACTATCTTGGGCTAATTTTTCAGCCCATCTTGAGGGAGAAGATGGTGTCCTGCTGTTTTTAAGATGTGCAATTCCTAAAGTCTGTTATCTAATTTTTCCTATAACAATTAGCTTATTGCCACTGCAAGTACAACATATCTAGAGCAAGATATTAGAGAAACTGCTGTGCAGTTACATCTCACATTTTTCAGGTTGTACCACAATTTTTCTAGTCTAGATCTAATAATCCCCATTTTAGTCTGATAGAGCAGTTCTTGCAAGGATTTTACAAATAAGTATTTCTTTTATTTCTCATCATGGTATGTCTTGTGACATGTGCTACCATTTGGGCAGTCCACATTTATTTGCATTCCTTTGTTTTCCAATAAATGTCACTTGTTTTCTGAGGCATCCAAGAAGTCCTAGCAACCTCTTACAGCCACATGCCTCAACTGAATTGAATGACTCACATGCTGATAATCAACAGGTTCTCAGCAAGATACCCAATGCTTTAAGGTCCAGGGTAGGCTTTGGTTAGTCCCTCTTTTTTTGGGTTTGTTTTTTTCTGTTTGTTTTGGGTTTTTTTTTATTTAAAAATAATTGTTCGGGTGGTTTATCACTCCAGCTCCAGTAATATGATAGTATATAATATACTTCAAAGATTAATGAAGTGGTAAAATTAAAATTTCCCAACTTTCTTTAATCACTTCTTTGTGAAAACTTGGGCTGGATATTCATATTCAAAGCTTAAGACTATTTGGATCTCTCAAGTAGAATCCCTCCCTGCTGACAATCGACTCTCTGTTGCTTTGAGAAAGCAGAAAGGAGTTTGAAAACTTCGTTATTCCAATTACCCAGAACCCAGAAATGGGGGATGGATGGATACCCATCATGATTAAACTCATCAGTTCAATTCCCCAGATTCAAGTCTACCTATGATAGAATATTTTTAGCTGAGAGTAATTCACTGGGTCTTGTGATGGTTTGGAAATCTTAGGAGCAAAACAAGAGGAGAGTTGGTTGCTAGAGAGTTTTGAACATTGCCTCATGAATTCCTCATTTCCCAAAGAAAAAGACCATTGCATTTACTGTCAATCTGTCAGTTTATGCTTTTTGCTTTAATTCTTGTTTTACCCTGAAAATTCATGTGTGCTTAAAGAAGGCATTGTGTCATTCTTTAGGTTTCCACATTTTTCAATTGTATTGTTGTTGTGGTTTAGACCTCAGCTGAAAAGCTAGGTCCCACAAAAGTTAGAAAAAAGGTCCCCTGCCTCTATAAGAGGTGGGGGATGGGCAAACCCCTCACCACAGCCGCCGCGTCGATCCAAAAGAGAAAAAGAAAGAACCCATAACTGGCACTGCGCCTGCCCAGAACGGAACTTCTCGTGCCCAGGTCTGGAGCAGTTTCTGATGGGTCCAGAGTCGCCCTCGGAACTGGCACTGCGCCTGCCCAGACTGGAACCACCCGTGTCCGGGTCCGGAGTCACCCCTGCAGGGGAGGGGGGCGGCCAGACCACCTGATCATGACGCAATTGGCATGGAATACTCTCAGGGCTAACATAACCTGTTGCTGGGCTGAACCCAGGACAATTGTCTGTCCTGCTGTCTCGTTGCCCTCTCCTAATAACTTTTATACCCTTCTGTCAAATATAATTGAAACTGGTGAACAGGATTGAGTCTCAAGGCACTTAAGCTTCGACAGGTGTCATGAAAATTGGCGTTTGGACAGAAAGATCTTATCTTCTTCTGAGGGAAGGGATGAAGTGTAGGCAAAATTCTTCTATTTCCATTTGGTCAGCCAGCAAGAACACACACACATCCTAAGCAGCCACAGTTAGTCCTGTGTTTGTCAAGTACCAGTTTTGGACTCATTGCAGAAATTTTATAGGAATCTAACTTAGCTAGGATATCAGTAATCACTTCTTGCCTCTCAATTTCCCCAAGTACCATGGAGATGGGTCACACTGAGGCCCAGGTGCAAGATGCTGCCAATGAGCTGATAAAAACTTGCTCCTCTTTGAAAATCAGAAAAGGCAGTCACCTAGGTTCTCCAGCGTGCAAATTAATAGTATCCCTCTCACCCCTCTTCACAAAGGTGTGCGGATAGAACTTGGTGCCATTTGGGCAACTCCACTGTTTTAACCTCTTGCAAAGGCTAAAAATTGCTGATCATTTGTTCTGTGGCCTCATGTCTTGGTTTCATGAATGGTCTCTAGCTCTTAACAAAAAAATAGCACTGCTTTTTATCACATTTCAAACTCAGAAATAACTGCTAACCACAGTAAACTGAGTTAAGCCACACATGATTCTACTTGCAGTTTGAATGCTGATTTATTAGCGCTTGACCTGCTGTGTTTATTTAAAAAGTTCTTGTAATGACCTGTCTGGATTTCACTCCTGCTTCCTATATAGCTAAGAAATTATAAGTTGATGTTTTGCTAAACACCTGATGTTTTCAACTCTTCTGTCAGTACACTTCGTTTTTAATATACTGCTGTTATAAGTGTCTTTTTCCTACCCTGTTCTATACATGATGAGGTCAGGCCAACGAACAGCTGAAGCCTCTTTTTTTTGTTTTCCCCCTGAGTCAGTAACACTGAATGTATTGTTTGTGAAAGGTTTAGAGCTGATAGCAAAAATAGAGGTAGCACTAATCTGGCCTTTTGCTGTCAGAGCAACTTGATTCTGAATTCATTGCGCGAGGTTGAGACCACCATCTCCTGGGTAATATGTCAATCCTATCTTTCTGTTCATTGAGCCCATAGACTTCCTTTGCCACATTAATTCCACTTGAACTATAATAACCTCCTGGCTGGCAGCTGCAATTGATAAATCACGAGAGAAACTGGCAAATCGACATTGGAGGTGGACAAGCAAATGTGAACAATAGAAAAATTCATAATGAAGCGTGATCAATAACTAGCATTGTCAGGGAAAAAACACAAAAGCATTGGTTGTTTCTTTTTTCTGATTTCAGTCAGATAAGGACATTCTAAAAGCAGTCAGGCTACTGGAGATGTTGAATATGCGTTACTATTTTACCTCAGGCAGAATTTTTCAATCAACTGTTGGTTAATTAAATATGAAACAATCCAAATTACATTAAACAATCCCTGTTTTCACTCCAATTTACAGTCATCATCATAATACTTTGTTCTTCTGATTCTGTATCTATCTTTGCAGATTTTTATGCTTCACTTGTGCAGCAGCTCTCAGGAACTGGCTCTAGAGGATACCTGCTTTATTCAGTGAATTCCCGAATGATAATAATCAAACTGCCAGGAACAAAATCATTGATGGTTACTTATTTATTGGAGGAAAAATGAAACTTGCAACCTACTTGTCCATAACTGGAGCACATAACCATCTATTGTCATTACATGCCATCCTCGCCTTCACTTCATTTTAAGTTTCCCAGTGCAATCTGTATGCTGTGTCTTTTCCCCAGTGGTCCTGATCTTCCAAAACTCACAGCTCTGTATAACTTCATTTATGCAAGCAATCTAACTGAAATAAAAAAGAACTATATGCAGCTAATGAAAATACACATGGTTTATATGCCCTTGGGAGACAAAGGACTTAATGATCTCTTCAAGGAGTGGATCTCATCTTGTAAAATGCTTGTGGCTCTCATAATTCCAGGATATCATGAACCTGGGTGAGGATTTTTTTCATAATTGGTAAAGTTGATAGAAATTTGGCAATTCCATCTCTGAAATGTGTCCTCCATGATCACTTTCCAATTTACAAAGAAAACTACAAAAAACTAAAAACTACACTTAAAAAGGCAAGCACCATGACTTATTATTAGAAGAAACCAGACTAGATGTTTGATATTTTCAATTTAAATTTAAGACAGATGTTTCTCCCAGTAAAAAGTTACACACATTTAATTTGAAAGAAAATTGTCTGAGTTCCTGATTTCCTTTTTCTTCTAGTGCACCTTGTAAAACAAATATCTTTTGAATAAGTTCATTTGGTTTTGAAACTTCCCACGAAACAAGGGATGATATATGCTGCTTAGCTTCCTTATTGAAATGTGCCATTTTATTTACTAGCTGCAATTGTACTGTCATAATCAAGCAAGGTACACATTTAACTGTGACATCATGTGCTGATGTCAGTGCTTATATAGCATAATATCTTGCTTCAATTGCTCTGAAATTTTTGTACTTTGTGCTTGCTAGCCATCTGCCATTCTCCCGCTCCCCCTTCTTTTCCAAAAAAGGGTATGGGAAATCCTGGTGGTGAGGGTTTAGTTGATTCTTAGGTGTGAATGATCATGGCACCAGTTTAAGACAGGGGATTACGACTTCAACTCCTGTCCCATCTCAGTTTTTATGGGAGTGTTTGAACGAGTTCCACTGCAGCTCTCTTCCTCAATTCGTCCTGTGTAATAGGAGGGCTTTACCTAACTGGATCTTGTAGGTATGTGTAAAAGGTTGGGCTTTACCTAAATGGATATTGCAGGTAACCATTTCATTCAGGAACATGAAATGCTATCATGGAGGCCACCCACATACCTTAGACACTGTCTCAAATCCCTGTCTCGTTCACAATAAGAGAAAGGCTTCGTACCAGGGCAGTGCTTCTGTGGAGACTGATGGCCATGTGAGACCAGTGGGACATGGTATGCAGATTTTCACACTGAGTAAACCATGGATATCAGAAAGATAAAGAAGGGTGTATTGAGAGATCAACAGTCCTGTATAGAGACTGAAAAAAAGAAAAAAAAGGAATACTTTCACTCCGCTGGGAAGATGTGAACTGCTTAATATGTTGGTTGGCATCCCTAGAATGGATTTTTAATCAACAACAGTTCTCATTTACTGGAAGAGTGAGCCTATGAATAGACTAATACTACTGAGTGACATTATGGGCCATTCGTCTGCTTAAGTTGTCTGAAAATTTCAGCCACCAGTGAAGGATTATTATTGATTTTCAGGCTGTCTTTGTTAAATACCTGATATACTGTACCACTCTCTTATTCCCCTCTCCCTCCATTGTCACTGATATTAAAATGAAACCCACCTATTATCAAATCAATCATTCCTGATAAAACTACTCAGAGTAAGGTGATGTGCATCATATTTACACGCTGAGACTGAAAGATGGCTTTTCAATCATTCAGAAAATATGCATCTTATTTATTTATTTATTGCTTTTGGTAAGCTGCATACTACTGCAGCAATTAATTACAGCTCTTAAAGAGATGCTATATGAGGCAGGAACGGTTGCATTGTGGTTGAGATGCTGAAGTGAGGCTCAAGAGCTGTCGTTTATGTTTCTGGATTTGGCAAAAGCTTCTCGTGACCTTAGGAAAAGTGATTCGTTTCTCTGGCAATAAAAAGTTAGATACATTTATGGCAATAAAAAGTTAGATACAGATTTTCTGTAATTTAAAAACTAAAAATAAAACACCACATTTCTTGAGGTATGCAGACAGATAAGGAAGAGGATGATGGAAAAGCTACTATTAGAGGGATTTTGTCACAGAAAATAAAAATACGGTTAAAAAATAGACGTTTTCTAGGTTGTAGTAAAAGAATACAAACTATAACACACGCATTTCCTCGTATGAACAGAGAAAACCCTTGAATGCTTTGGTTTTTCATGAAAAATGAGGTATTTTTTGTTGAAAAAATGATAATAACAAAAATGGTATATTCTATGAACAAAATACTTGTTTTCCTAACACACAGGATGAGAGTTCATCTTTTCAGTCTTGCTTTCATCCAACTTTCTCCAAGTATCACTTCTTGTCCAATTCCTATGTCTTGTCTCTCTTCTGTTGAGAATATGAAAGGACAGGACTTTGAGGACTCCCAGTTCCCCACGACATTGGATTACTCTGAATCATCTGAGCTTCAGACTAAAATCTACAAAGATTTTTTTTTTTCCCTTCACTTTTTTCTTCTCCTCTCAATCAGTTAACATCTCCGCTAGGGAAACTCATGAAGAATATGTGTTTATTCTGGATATTCAAAGGGGAAAAAAAAGAAAAAAAATTACACTTCCTTTTAATTTATGTACTTTATTTCTCTTCATCTTCTCAGGTGTATCCCAGTAACTGAAGTCAGCAATCTGTCTTCCTACTATTTTTATCAGTCTGTGATTCAGGAAGTTTAATCTGAACTGTATAACGTAGATAAAACCAATTCTACTTGCCATGGTTTCAGAAGGTAAACAGTTACCAAAGTGATCTTTTCCATTCTTTCATTTACAGTCAATTAGAAGTGAATTTACATTCATACTGAACTGCTTTAGCATTCATTTCTACTACTTGTGTGCTTATCCTGTGAGTTAAAGCCTCCCAGCTACAATGTCTACGCTTGACTGTCTTCACTTTGTTAACCTTAGAGGTCCACCTGCAGCATCCTAAGAGCACCACAATTACACCAGACACCATGTGAGGATCCCCTAAGCATTACAGCCTACATTACCTATCACATTACTTTTCATGGTCTACTGTTTTAATACAGTTTGGAAAAACTTTGGACACAGGTCCAGGAGGAGGCTTTCTGCAGTGTCTGAAGTATCAAAAAATCTGGAGGACCCGGCACAAAATTCAAGTCCCCTTTATATGCCATATTACAAATAGAGTTAGCTAATGCAGGTAAAGCAGCTAGTGCTTGTTACTGATACCATAGGAAGATGTAATATTTTAAAGAAAATATTCTGATTATAACACTGTTTGTTAAAGCAACACAAGTTTCTTTAGTAAGCCTCTAAACTTCTTCGAGCAGAAAAAATGTCTTCAATATTTTGGTTACATCAGGAGATCTTTATTGTCCTTAAGTGTGGGCTCTACCCAAGGTACATTACATTTATCTTGAAATATTTGTATTAAACTAATCCTTTAAACAGCCTTTAACATTGTCTGGATTTGTTATGAATCATCCTGAATTCTATGATTAAAAATGAAAAATATCTTCTCTGCAACTGACCTTATATGCATCAATTTCTGTAGTTTCTGCAGTGAACCAGTTCCCTCAGCTAGTTTTCGCCATTAGCAAAGTTACTTGAAGTCTAACAGCATAAATACGCATTGCCTATATAAAAAGACATAACTGAGTATACTTTTTTGGCCTTTGTTTCTCTTAGCCTGCAATATTGTCTGACATGTAGAAGGAGATATTCTCTTATATTAAATTACCCTTTCCACTTGGATTCACCTAATTTTTCTTCCTATGTTTCTTACTGAAATGAAATACATGTGAATTTGTCCTGGTCTCTCTCTCTCTCTCCAGTGTAGTGATCTGCCCACAACTGTTTGGAAGAACATATTTCAGCTGTTTACTGAATAGACCATTTATGAGGTGTTATGGGCTCCTAAATAGTAGTTCAGTTAGCCTGAGAGGAACAAAAGAGGTTGATACTATGACATAGGTGAGGTGTAGGAAGTGAAGATGGCAGCACTATCTGACTTATCTCTCCCTTGGCAAAACCGTGGCAGGACTGCTAGGTAAAAAATTCGTTACTGGTTTTTACTCTAGGTATTTCATAGCAGACTATGACCAAAAGGTTTGATGGAAGATACTTTCTTTTTTTGATGACTGCTGATATCAGAGTCCAAGATACTTGGTGTCGAATATGCTGGGTCCAGGGAGTTTGTTATACAAAAATACAGTTTACTATTCTGAAGTTACTATTCTGAATTACTATTCTAAATATTTTCAGTATCCAGTTGTTTATACGTTTCTTTTCCTGTATACTTCAGATTTTTTTGTTGTCCAAGCAAAGCTTGCTTATGGCTGTAAACACCTAGTTTAAACCTGTTTCCAAACCACAACATGGATGCATTTTAAGCAGAATACACTTGGAAGCATGGTAAAGCAAAGGGAGAAACTGGCAGTGTGTATGTTGCATTTAAATAACACTTATATGTTCACAGTGGATTTATGAATAGTTTCACTCAGTAATGAGAGAGGTATGAATTCTTAATAGAGTTGTAATATATTTATCAATAGGGTTAAAGTCTTAAAATTATTCCTACTGTACATACTGTCTAGTCATGGCCTTCAAGAGCCAAAGAGCCATTTATTTTATACCTTTGCAAAAATCAGGCTGGTTGATAGAGACAAAAAAAACCCCAACCCCTCACAGAATTTGATGGCTAAATCCTCCCTTCTACAAGAACACTGATACAATATCCAGTAGATGAGAGTTTACTGTGTTAAATTGCTAGGTGCTTAATAATACCTTTTCTTTTAGCACAGAAGTTCTGTACTATTATTATCAAAGTGTCTGTAACAGAGTTTCTTTTGGAGCATAAGACATTGTCTCTAACAAAAGCAGTACGAAAAACAACAACAATTCTATAATCCTGTACTCCAATTACCTTTGTATGAAAAAAACCCAACCGCAACTAAAGAACCCGGGGACAGCATCATTCGTTGCTAATAGGAGCAAAAATTTCAGTTCTTAGTAAGTACTTTTTCCCTTTTTGAACTGAAAGAAATAAAATATAAGTAAGCATTTGTACTCTTTCTTCATGGCTTTACATATTACCCCAGTAGGTTTTATTTTTACTAATAAAAATACCAGTTACAGCATCAGAAGAGCCATGGCCACCAGGAGGTTGTTCGGTTGTGGTAAGCCTGGAGACAAACTGAGGAAACAACCAAATATGAGAAGGAAAATGGGTGAAATTTCTGCTTAAGTGAAGGCAGCACCTTCTGTCTTTATCTGATGCCCTGTACTGCTTTTCTTCTGGCCAGGCATCCTGACTGATTTTTTTTTTTTCTTTGGAATGGGGTAAATAATGAGATCAGAGATACGCTCTTAATTTTTCAGGCTGCATAGTTCTGAAGGTTCCTTCTCTCCTGTTCCTTATTTAGCCATTTTCAGATTTGTAAAGACTTTTCAGTGTGTTATTAAGACTGGGTTTCTATATGAATCTTCAATTAACACTGATCAGAGGAATCTTAGATGGTAAAAAGACAGATTCTCAGATGATGTAAATCAGTATACCTTCACAGTTGTTGTACAACTGCTGAGACTTTGGTGCACAGAGTCCATAAAATACCACGGTTGTAAAGAAAAATTATAAAATGTGCATTTTGTGTCTGCATGGGATTTAAATAGCCGCATAGAAATTGCACCTCCAGAAAAAAAAACAAAACAGCAAAACCAAAAACAAAAACAAACCCCCCCAAAAAAAACCCAAAAAATAAACAGGAGGGAATGCAGCTAAACTAACCCATCTTGCAAGGTAGCACTTCCACCTTCTTCACATGTAACACCTTTTGCTCCATAGGCCAGATGTGCTGATGGGCTCCTTTGTGAGGAGACCTTCCCATACGTAGCCAGGACAGCTCCTACAGAAATCTTTTACAAACAGACGAATAAATTAACAAGCCTCTCCACTTGAGAGAAGGTCCTCCCTAAATATTTCTGTCTACATATTACAAATGCATTGGGAAATGCAGATAATAAGGGCATTAATTACATCTGATCAGACAGCACTAGCCATACCAGAATTATCAAGCCACAATACATAAAACACAGCATCGCCCTTTCCATCTCCATGCTGAAAGTTGCTTTCCCCTGTAATGACAGGTTGAGAAGTACTCAGCTATTCTTTGAGTCAGTTGTAGAAACCAGCAGGATAAGACATTAACAAGCTTAAAATGTATTACCTGTCTAGCCCTACCAGGAGGTTTATGCTGACTGTAGGGGTTTCACATATCTCTTATACTTTCATGAGGGAATTAGTTAAAATTGCCATGGTGGAAAGTATTTGATTTAGATTAATCTCGCTTTCTCAAGCAGTGGAGACTCATTACTCTGATTGGCTGTTCTACCCATACTGCCCTTAATGCTCTAACTATATACTCAGGAAAAAAGCCTTCAGTTCCAGGCTCTTGATGGATAAGTAAAATGGATCATTATTATCTTTTCAAGAAACCTTTAAAAGACTTGGAAGAATAAACTGAAAAATATATGTAAGTGAGAGATATACCTCCAGCATTCAGTCTGGGCATACATCAAATTTTTGCTTTCTCAGATGGCAAAATTTCTCATCCTGAGAGCAAAAGAGTGTTAAGTGTTAATCTTTTAACCTAAGAAATAACCCAGACAATCTTATGGTGCTGATAGGATTTGTCTCCTGTTTCTAGTATGGCTGCACTGCACTGGGTGGGATGTCCAAGGAATGCACTCATTAGTCTACCAAAAGACAGTGTATTTTTCACACTTTTAAACATTTCTAGTGTGACTCTTCAGTTCTGCCTGTAGATACAAACTGCAGCACTTCCCAGGAATGAAACTGTCAGAAGCATTAATGGGGACATACAGGAAAATGAGAGCTTCAGTGCCAGAAGCCCTCTGCCTCTACAAGAACAGGACAGCCCCAAACATTTTGTCTGGAAGCAGGTGCCAATCAGCAAAGCTTCACGATGTTGATGCAAGGGTGAGTGCCCAATTATGTATTTTAATGCCTAACCATTCAGGCTGCTAAATCCGTGTTATGCAATGAAAACACTCTCTCTTTTGGTCCTTTGGGCTGTGGTTCTGGCTCAGATTACAATTGTCTTAAAGGAATAGGCGTACAAAGGGAACAGGCATTTCGTGGTGTGGAAGATTTTCAAGTGAGCTAAAACACTAGATGTTTATCCTTCTTTATGGCTTAGACACATTTATAAGTCATAAGATATCCACTGATCTCGCTGAGATGGTTTTTAACAACTATCAGGATTATTAACAGATCAGTGCAAGCTTGACATCACCAACCAATAATTCTTGCAACTGTATATTTATAAGATCCCCAATGCTAATTTCTTAATGTCAGAATTACCTCCAATACAGTGATTCAGAGGCAGATGATCTGACAGAGGAAGCTACATTTTAAAAAGTGCTATCAGAGATAATGTGTGGAGTCTTGACCTGATTCAATTAGAGCTTTGCCCTTATGTTACCCAAGGGCATATTATCTAGCATTTATAAAGACATTGGCTTGGATAAATGAAAGAGAAAAAAGCACTATTGTTTACTCAGCAGGAGATGGGCTGTGGAAATGGTTAGATTACCCTCTCATACAGACACACAGTCTTATAAACAAACGCATTCACACACACACACACACACAGACACACAGAGGCACAAGACACACACACAGAAAGGCACACACATGCATAAAACCTTACAAAATCTCCTCAAAGTCCTAACCATTACCATAATTACATATTTTAAAGAGGAGAAAAAAAATTTGGACAATCTTTTTTTTTTTTTTTTTTTTGGGGGGGGGGGGGGTATGTGCGCGTGCGTGCACAACAACCAGGCCCATTTTCTGGATTATATACATGTAATTAGCAGTTTAATTTCCTCTGAGGCTAAATTAGCCCTATGATTTTATTTAATAAGAAGGAAAATTTACCGCCAGGGCTGAGGTTGTGGAGTCAGCCTTAGCTCTACACTGCCCTCTGCTGTCGTAGGATCCCTGGCTCTGGCCACTCCGACCCCGACCAGACGCATCTGCAAACTACAGCCTGGATGCATGGAAATTGTCTAAAGGGAAGCGTGAGGGAACATTATCCAGCTTATAACCACATTTAACGAGGATTCCTCCCCTCGTTTGGTTTTTTTTTTTTAATCCTTCAGCCACCAGAAATACAAGAAATACATTCCTGTGCTGTGGGTTTCTTCCCAGTAAACTCCTAGATTATACTCATTACCATATTAGCCTTGTAACAAACCCTTTCACATGGTTTAGTTCAATTATAGATTACATTGTGTGCCTGTACACAGTCCATGAAGCTCAAGAAAATAATGCCGCACAAAGCAGCATCCATCATGCCTGAAGCAATATGATTACTCACGGTGTGCCTCATTCTTGTAAAATCTAATTCAGGCATTATATTTTACTTAAAAATATCTTTTAATAGGGAGAAACAAATCCATCTGTTGCAAGGCAGGGACATCTTCTCCTGGGACACACCGTACTGACCACCATTTATTGTCAGAGAAGTTAATTTGCCAGCTAAGAGACTGCCTGCTACTCTCATTTAAAAAGCTCACTCCTCTGGACCTCTTATACATCCACCTCTAGTAGCACGTTTTGTACCTAATGACATTCATACAGCACCTTTTATGCAAGCAGTCTAAAATGCGCAGCAGATCTTACAAACTTATTATACATAAATTATAATAATCCTGGCTAACATCAATGGCAAAATTAAAAATTATTTAAATAACACAACATGTCCCCACAAAATACCCGTATTTCTGTATTCCGAGAGATTACTTTCTTTGTTGCTGAAATGCAGCCACTTCTGGCATGGAAGGTGACACACAGAGCACAGCTATACAGAAACCAGTACAAGGAAAAACAAAAAACAAACAAAACAAAACAAAACAAAAAGCCAAATAATCTTATCCAATATAATTGCAGAGGGAATTTTAAAAGAAGCAGAAGGTAATGAGCCTACTGGAAGTTAGCCAGAAATAATTGCCCTTTGTTTCTGATGTACTTAAGGAACTACAGCTGGCATCACATTGGCTAATAAGCACAGAAGCCTGGCAGGAAATGAGATCAATTAATTTGAAGAATTGTATTCTGACTAGAGAGATTCAGAACCAGACTGCATCTTTAGATCTGCACAGGGAGGAAACCTATGGAAACAGGGAGTTAGCTCCCGGCAAACAAAATAGCCAGCTCAGTGACATCAAGCACACACGTTCCCGCACTGTTTTTGTTGGGCTGGAGCTGTGTTTAGGGGAGGACAGAATCCATCAGAAATTGGGAACTGTGGGTCACTTTTCAGCCTTGACCAGTTTCAGGCAGGTATCCTAGAAAAAGTAGACACAGAAACTATTTCCTACATACAAAGAGAAGAAAAAAAAAAAAAAGAAAAAAAAAGAGTGCAAAGGCATTAGAAAAGAAAAAGTGTTTATAAAGATGGCACTCATCTTTTGGCAACATGTTAAATATGAATCTGGCCAGTAAGCGCAAACACAAATCCTGCTGTCTTGATGGAAGATGTTGTTATTCCAGAAAGTACACCTCACCAGCTTTCTCTTATATCTTGATTGTGGGAAAACATACCATGGACTTTATTAAGGCCAACTATTAATCAAATAGTTCTTTTACCTCTCTTTCAAAATTGCAAACCAAAGAAGATGACTTCTTCAAAGAGTTGAAAGAGCTGGTACAGAAAATTAATCAGCATGATGTCACAAGAATTTCTTATTTTCAAATGCTGTTTTTCAATTCTGTCTCACAAAGCTGTTCTTACAATTGCACTTGTGGTAGAGTGTCACATTCTGATGGCCATCATGCTCCCGGACATTTTCACCAATAAATGAGCCACAGAATTTTTTTTTTTTTTTTTGAAGGAGGACATAAATTCTGGTGGCTAGATTCCTTGCTTAGCACAAAGAAATCAAATACAGTGCACTGCTATACAGGTCCATTATTTCCTCTTCTTTTGTAGGAAACTGACCCCTGGCACCTGAATTCTGGATCGCTTAGATTTGAAAACAATGCAGGAGTTGAACATTGTGAGGCATAATGATCTCAGTCATCCTTGCATGATTAATGAAACGTCACAGAGTAATGGGGAGCAGCCCATAGGTTTCTATCCACTCATGTCCTACACTTTGTTGGCTAAGTGTCTCGGGAAATGATGCATGCTGAGAGACAATGCACTGCTTCGAGAAGCTCTGATTCAGTATTGTGAAAGCCAACAAGTGGTAACAGGCAATTTGGCAATATCTTCAAACAGGGCTGGCTGGCTGGCGTGTGGCAGGATCCTTGAAGGAAGAACATGGAAAATAAATGTCACCCACTTCCAACTGCTGTGCTGCCTTGGGAGCAGAATCAGATGATGAAACCAGGATTGTAAAATGTGGGAGACTTTTTTTTTTTGTAAGGCACTGAACAAAGAAGAAAGGAGGTCAAGGAAAGAAGTAAAAAATTTTCCTTGAGGTAGTGCCTCAAAGGCTAGTATTACATCTCCAAAGAAACATAGCCAGAAGGAACCACTAGATAATCTCATCTCACCTCCTGTATATCATACACTTTAAAATGTCATCTAGTTATTTATGTATTGAGCTCATTAATTTACGTCTAACTGAAGCTTAACTTGTGTTTTGGCAAAAGCATTAATCACCCTCGCTCTTAGAAATGTGTGATTTCTGTCTGGATTCAAATTCCTTCAAGGTGTCACCATCAGTTCATGTCTTCAATTTCACCCAGGCCAAGCAGGACACTCTCTCTCAAACAAAAATGAAGGACCTTGGATCTCTCTTTAAACGAGGTTACTGAAATGCCCAAGGGACAATCACTGTCCCAGATGCAGACTTATTCATTAATGTACGTCGCTTAAACAGATTTTACCCCTCCTACCAAAATGGAAAACTAAAACACCATTACAACATCAAGGTGCTGCCAAGCAATTCTGTCAGAATTGCTTAAGTTTGTACAGTCAAATCATCCTCTAGCACTGCTTGTAAAAATATGCACATACTTGTACAAGAGCTTTTGTTTGGCCTTTATTGTTTGGTATGGTGACTTTTTAAGGCATACAGTGTTTTGGACAGGACATTAGTGCTATGAAACTACTGCAAATTTACTCTGGCAGCTCTTAGAGCAACATGTTGTCAAGGGAAGTTTCTGCCACATCACTCCTGTTGATTTTAGCTAGAACCACTCAGGAAAAACCTCAGCGGATTCACCTCAGTGCATCTAGATGTTTGAGAAGTGTGTGTGTACTCCAGGCCTGCTTCTCTGGGCTCCTTCTGCAAGACCGATAAAGAAGGTGGTATGTACAAGAAGCAATCCTTCCAACCTATTTTAGCCTTCACCAAAGGCTAAAATTGACAAGGCCAATGGTATCCTGGGCTCCATCAGAAGAGGGGTGGCCAGCAGGGACAGGGAGGTGATTATCCCACTCTACTCTGCCCTCGTGAGGCCCCACCTGGAGTACTGTGTCCAGATCTGGGGCCCCCAAATACATCAAAGACGTGGAACTGTTAGAGAGGGTTCAGAGGAGGGCCACAAAGCTGATTAGAGGGCTGGAGCACCTGCCCTACAAAGAGAGACTGAGGGAGCTTGTTCAGCCTGGAGAAGAGAAGGCTGCAGGGGGACCTCATTGCAGCCTTCCAGTACCTGAAGGGAGCTTATAAGCAGGAGGGGATTCAACTTTTTAAAAGGATAGACAATTGCAGGTCAAGGGGGAATGGATTAAAACTAAAGGAAGGAAGGTTTAGATTAGCTATTAAGGGGAAGGTTTTTTACGGAAAGAGTGGTGATGTGCTGGAACAGGCTGCCCAGAGAAGTAGTGGATGCCCCATCCCTGGAAGTGTTCAAGGCCAGGTTGGATAGAGCCCTGGGCAACCTTGTGTAGATCCAGGCCTGAGGTGGGTGGCCCTGCCTGTGGCAGGGGGATTGGAGCTCTATGATCCTTGGGGTCCCGTCCAACCCATGCCATTCTATGATTCTATGATTCTATGAAAATGAGACTGACTACACTATGTAAGAATGATTGTCCAGGTTGTGGACATCCACCCCACACCTGCCTAAGGTTAAATCGCATGAATCCTACTGCTTTCATCCCACTGAGAATTACTTACGAATTGCCCCAGCCTTACTAGCATCTAACCTTTTTAGGCCCCTGTAGCAGGCAAAGCAGTCAGGGAGACTGGTGGAAGCTTCTTTGATTCATGAGGTATCCTATGTCTGATACACAGATGCTGATTTTTGTGTTACTCCAAGTTTTGCTATCATCTGCCCTTGACCAGCAGCTCATTGGGACCAGGAGCAGCCCCCAGTGGGGTCCAAGTGCCTGTAGCCAAGCAGGATGCTCCAGTGCTATTAGAGTCCATCAGGCCACCTCATTTTAAAGCAAAGAGGAAGATTATGGGAAAAGCTGTTAGGAAAAGAGATTTCTTTTTCACGATATTTTCATTCTTTAGGAAACATGTTTGGAGGAAGACAAAAAATCACCAGTTCCTCTTTATGAAAATATCAGAGAGGAATGAACCTCAGAGCTGACGCAGAAAACACTTCATATTAACAGGACTGAGAATTTGACAGCCAGATATACCCTTTCACTGTGTGTTACCCAAAGCTCTTTTGTGCTTATAATCATATAGGAAACAAAGAAACCCTACTGGCAGGCAATAACCTTTAAACTTAAGCTAAATGAGGAAAGCACCTTATTTTTTTTCCAATAACAACAAAGTTACTTACTGCAAGTCAATAGCAGCTCTGAATGCATAGGAATTAATTTGAGAGATTAGGGTAGCACGCCTGCTTCTCACTCAGTGTTCCTCTAAAGCATCAGCTTTCCTGATTCATCCAGAGTTGTGTTACGTCATGTCATACAAAACTGGGTCTGATCTGACCAGCCACAAAACAAGTTACAATCCAGCACAACCAATATCTAAAACAAAGGATCATTGTATGTACACGATACCATGCTATGGATGTGGACAGAAAATCCCAATTACACAAATTGCCATTTCAGAAATAAATATACATTTTATCACGTCTTCATCGTTCCCACAGAATACATGTTGCTTATTCACCTTTCCTCAAGATAGATCAAGAAAGGAGGCAGACAAGTTCTGGGCATAACTCTACAGCAAACTCTCATTGTTAAATTGTATTCAGGGATTGCCTGTCTCTGCTTCCCATGGTACCTCACAAGGCAGCACTGACTGTATTGCTCTGAAGGAGACCATTACCAACAATGGCTGAAACTCTGGTATGGGCGAGAAATGGAATTTCATTATAACTGCATTCAAAGGTATTTCAATCAGCACTGATTGCTGCCTCTTTTTAAAGAAAAAATAATTTACTGAGCAGATTCAGTGGTTGTGGGAATCACATCCCATGATTTCCCACTCTCTGGTCTTTTTTCTCCTTACAAAAACATGCATGCACTCTCCTGCTCATCTTTTGGCACTATCACCATGCAGCCTGAAGCATTCAAAAGGCTAAGTTTTGTCATGTAATCTGAAATAGTTAGTAACCATGCATTTGGGTTTGGGTTTTTTATGGCTTTTTTTTTTTCTCAAATCAATATTTTAAAAAGGTAAAGGAATTTAACTGTACTGACAGGTATCAGATGGACAGGCTTGATTTCTGGTTGTCAATAAAATCGATTCGTGTCATTTTCTCCAGTCCTGACCCACCAGTGTGTCTCTTCCCCTCCAAGACACCACAAAACAGAGTGACATTCATCAGACTACTGCTGCCTCTTGTTCTTTAGACACACAGTCAGAAGTGCAAGCTGTGATGGCTGTGCTTTGGATGAAAGCATTTCCTTTACTCCCTGAAACTGGTCTAAGATCACCAAAAAATCCTAGTGGCGCAAGTGCCGGTGGCTGCTGTTAGCCTGGCATAAGTTTAATCTAGCAGTGCATGCATTAAAAGAACAATACTGTGTTATTCATCAGTAGCCTTCCTACCCCTGCCCAGCCAAGCTTGGAGCAAAAAATAATTTTACAGACGGTGTTCAGCACAGAAATGTCAGCAAAACATTTTCTGTAGCTGTGACTTAAGACACAACAGCTGTGATAAGTCCTTGCATTTTTTTGATCTTTCCTAGACAAATATTTCTTAAATACATCCAAAACTAAAGAAAAAAAATCTGCATATAAATATATATATATATGTGTATGCATGCAATTACACAAATTCAAAGCTGCCATGTGGGTTTTTTTTTTAATGTATCTCTCTAAAGGCAATATTACTACTTATGATGAATGTGTGTCCATAATTACTGTCCTTCCACCACAGAAAGCAGAATTCAGTCTTGTCTTAAGGTTTGGAAATGAACAGGTCATGGTCTTTAAGGATCCTTAAGAATCAAAATTACAGAAGAGACATATTCCCAGAATTTTCTGGAGCCAAGCAAGGACTGAGATCAACACCCTGGACTGGCCGTTGCGGAAGCAGCAACCTGGCCTGCAGAGATTTAAAAAGAAATTACCCAATTAAGACGTAATGGCCCTCCAGCCTTACCAGGCTGTGAATGAGAGCAGACATATTTACAATCACAGGGTATCATAAAACTCTATCCAGTTATATCAAATCAGCAGGGCTAAATTAGCCAGCAACATCCTGATTAGGTGCTGTGGCTGTGTGTATGTGTGTGGGGGATGATTTATGGTAAGATCAGTTAGGACTGTCAAAAGAAATTTTAAAATGACCTTCTGGGGGGAAGAAGGGTGGAAGAGAGGGATATTGAGGTTTCAGGAAGACAATTGCACTGCCTTACTGTGAAGGATCACACTGAATAGAGGTGAAGAAAGATTACATTTGTCAATGTGTTTGTATGATGAATACTTACCCGTAGTCACACGCGCACACACACACACACACAAAGGAGGCAAAGTTCATTTTCCATTGAGGAGTTTTGTTATGGTAGGTTTCCTCATCACCATTTAATTATCCTTACAGAGGGATTTACTTTTTTTTAAATGAATCTTATTTATACTCATAAGCACTGAAGGACCATGTGAATGCAGCAGTGTGGAGTCCTCTATTTATCCAAAGGTCAGAGATGATTGTAGGCAGGTGGTCCAATTACCCTGGGGAAAAACAAAAGAAAAGAATCTCCCCTCATCCCTCTCCCCACCTCATTCTCTCCAGCTAGTCCAGGAAAAATGATAATCAGAAATTTAACCTGGAGCCGCATAAAGAAGGCTGTCAGCCTTTTTGCTTCTGAAGAGAGCAGCAGTACAATTTGGTGTAAGTATAGCGTGTTCATGAATCCAAAACATAAATCACTGCCTTCATAATACTGCCGAGAAAGCAGGCAAGAAGCTTCTTTCAGGCAGGAGAGCAACAGCAGCAGCATCTCAGAGGTGAAGGAGATTAGACCAGGTTTTTATTTGTCACCGTGTCTCTGCTCTTTCCGCTTCTCCAGCTGCTCACGGCATTTCTTTCCCTGATATGTGCCCTACCTCCGGAACCCCCGGCCACCCTGAAATTTCTCAGCTGACCGCCTGAGCCCACTAGGTGTGACGCGCTCCAGAAAGGGCTTTCCATGCTTGTTAGTTCCTCCTGCTGCCGTAATCCTGCAAAGGAAATATTTTTACAGGGCAGTAATGCATGGCAGCCTTCACCTTCCCTAAAATATGGATGAGGAATGGTTTCAGTGACTGAGCACAAAATGAAAAAGCTCTTATACTGGCTCCCCCAAAGAGAGAGGATTATCCTCTAGGCCATCGTTACAGCATAGTAAAAAAAAAAGAAGAAAAAAAAAAAGAGACAGTATTTTGTACCAAATATAGCTTCGGAGGACAACATGCACCATGAAGATGAACACCCCATTAGCTGTTCACAGGCCAGGCACTGTGCTATTTTAGTTCTTAGGAAGCTACTGTTAACTGTTACTATTACTTCTACTATTCCAGCTTTGCAAAGGGAAATCTTAATCTGCTCATCATTTGGAATTCCGTGGGCATCTGAGGCTCTGCTGAATGATCTCATAACAAGTGAGCACATAGCCAGCCAAGTTCAGAGCCCAACCATCACTATGAGGGTCTGACTGCTAAGCCCAGTCCAGTAACCAGTTCAACTTCATCAGGCAGGGTCTGCTAACTTCTCATGCACTGTTTTCAGTGGAGAAAGAGACAACATGACCTGTGAGGGCAGAAACTGGTCCTTTCTTTGAGCAGAGATTTTCATTCTTTTTCAAACACAGCAGAGGTACGCAAAATGTGCTGCGTATAATCCAGTTCTCGCGTAGAAAAAGTGGTGTGGGAAATTGTAGCAAAAGAAGTCAGGCAGTTCAGAAGGTGGAAAAAATTCTAAACTGACAAAGTTCAGCTACCTGACTCTTGTTTTACAGGCACTATAGGTGTACAAAGAAGATTTAGACCCTCTAGGGGTATAGTGGGAAATCTCATGTCATTTAAGGAACCCTTAAAGGCAGTGACCCAACAAAAAAGCATTTCTCTATCATGTCTCTTAAGGGGCATTTCAGCCCAGTTGTGTTGCATCTGCTGGATGGCCAAGTAAAGCCGTCGCAAGCAGCAGCAAGAAAGGCAGGGGCTGGAAAACCATCCAGGTCGGGGGCTTCACTTCCCAAAGTATTCATAGAGTACTGGTGAATTCCGACCCAATTCAACTCAAACTGAGCAATTTATTTTCTCCCCACTTTGAGACATAGCACCTAAATAATGTTCTACCTGACTGTGAATAAGTGACTTCAACAATTACACAATCATAGAATGGCATGGTTTTGAGTTAAAAGGCTGCGAGTAAAGTGTAAAGGGCAGAGACCTGTAGCCTACTTTTCTGTAACTAGCTGAATAAGAGATCATTGGTATAGAGTCTTGCATTCCTCTCCTTACTTTCTAGGGCTTAGGAACAGCACTTTGAAACTTCTAAAAGAAACAATAGGAGTCCTTAAAATATATCTTTCAAACAATTTCTCTGGTGGATTGAGCCCCAGATGAATACAATAAACTAGCTGAAAATAGATCTTCTCAATTTCCCACTATTTTATTGTCACAGGCAACTTTTACACACTCACTAAACATTCGCATTCTTCCCCTTCGTCTTTTTCAGGAGTATAATTCTAAATGAAATATTACTTATAGAGAAGATACATTCTGTGTAAAAAATTCAATTACATACACAGGGTAACCAGGTTTTTTTAAAAGATACTGCTTATCTTACAGAAAAAATATCTTTAACACACAAAGTTTAGTCATTAAAATTTTAATTATGATATCCATAGCTTGTGCTTAATTATAAAATGTTACTTTGCTAGTAATCTGCTTTGTGCCTATAATCCTCTGTAAGATGGATGAATGACATATTCTCTTTAAGTAATGAACATGTACTATTCCAGTTGTGTCTTACCAACCCATGCAATAGTTGTTTATACAATCAAGAAAATTAAATGCTGGCCCAAGGTCACTGTAACATTCAAATACATTCCAAATGTTCCTGTGTACCTTTAGTACTTATGTAATGACACTTTGCTTGGTTCTGCAGCTCTCCAGAGGTTCTGTTTCCGTGTGAAAGTGGTGGCATTCGGTCTCATGGTTCACATGCACTAGAGAGACGAGCTAATCACCACCCACCTAAAAGCGCCGTATTTGGTTTTCTAGCTGTAAATATGTATTTCCAATACTTGTCAGCCACTTGCCCACACTTGCATGCTCTTGGCACAATATTTCTGTTCATCTTTTTTCTGCCCAGCTCAGTGAAAAGTTGGAAAGAGTGCAGCTGTATAAAGCAATGGCTAGCACATTTTTTATGAGTAAAATTTATGGAGTAATGTATCTACTTTTAGCATGACTATTGTTAAACCTGGAGATCAAGCAAAGTGACACTGAGTATATTGCTTTATCAATTGGATTCGTTCAAGTGAAAAATGCTGATCATGCCATGTCTATCCCTTGGGTGCAGAAACACTACTTCACTACTTGAGCGGTCGATACATAAAAGTCAAATTCATTATAATTTGTAGCTTTTTTTTCTTGAAGAAGAACGCCGTTCTCAGTACATCAATATCAACTCTTAAATCCACATTGGATGGAGAGGGTACAGCACAGTAATTCAATCTCTTTACACTTAATATGGTCAGGAAGGGAGAATGAAAACAGCCTCTTGTAAAATGATGGAAAAAACAGGATGCAATCATTCTGATGGAGCTGTGCAAAGGAGTCATTTTACACCATTCGTTACCAGGGCAACAAAATATAGTGAGCCCCATACATCTAACAGGTGACATTTTAGCTAAGAAATTGCTTCTTTGGTATTTTTTCTGTCTATGAAAAACAATGTTACTAGCGTTTTCACTTGTCATGTACTATAGGGCAACATATTCCTGCTGACAGCCCCATAATGGAAAAATAGAGCAGTTAAATAGTATTACAGTCTAACTTTTAGGATACATGCTAATCTGCTCTTTAAAGAGACTTCAGACATTTTCAAACACCCTGGAGACTTGAATGACTGGAAATTTCTGCATGAGTGTATATAGACGAGCAGACAGATGTGTTTAGTGGAAACAAAAAAACCCTCTTTTCCAATCTTTGCTGATTTAGCTAAAACCTGGAAGTTTTTTAGTGATTTTTTTGGTGGGTTTTTTGTACATAAATATACTAGAGTGCTTTGCAAATGGTTACCCACAAGCACACCAGTGCCAGATACTTCAAAAATGTTTGTTTCCATACATGTCTACCAATGAACATATGAATTATTTCTGACCCATATGCATGAAGGTCTTATTTTAAATTCCTGTATAACTGCTCCTGAATTCATGAAAGGGAAGAGGCTCAGTTTCCATTCCATACTTTTACATCCAGAGGAGATTGAAGATCTGACATGGGATTTAGTGGGTTAGTGAATGAACCTGTGCATCTCATAAGAGCTAGATTTTAGATATGAATAAACTTTATCAATATAAATAATACTTTTTAAATTTTTTTTTTTAAATTGTAGATGCCCCATAGGTAGCATAGGCTTCTGGAGCTGGTGCAATTCCAGGAACTGGTGCCGACGTAACAACCGAGAGCAGCTGAGAATACATGTTTAAACATCTGCCTCTGGTCAGTGAAGTTTCTGAAATAAGGGATCATCGCTAGGGTGGAGTGGTGAGATTCACCACCAGGTCGAAAAGATGACAGCACAGAATGAATATTAAGGAAATACTGATTAAAATCTCGGAGAAAAAAAATGTAATAAGAATTCTTCATAGGAATGTATGAGGGTAGCACATGCTAGTGACTTAGAAGAGAGGTCCAGCTGTATAGAGGAGGCCAGAGATAAGAGAGAATATTTGGTTATATTGGTTGATACAAGAAAGACAACATATTTGATGTGAAGGCTGACAAGTCTTGGGCTTTGCTGAAAACCATCAATATCAGCTGTGGAACATGATGTGAACAGTAAGGCCCATGATATAATATGAGGGATTGTAAAAAGAACAACACAAAATACACATAAGAAAGAGAGGGAGTCATTCTCTTCAGAAGCAGAAATATGTTTGATCAAGAGAAAAAGAAGTCCTAAGGTTAAATATATGCAGAGGGGATAGGAGGGTGAAGAGTGACACAGAGTAGGAAGTGATTCACACTTTCATAGAATAGGAAATTAAACTAGCAAATTTTCACAAGCCTTGAAATAACTAAGGATGAAGAGATATGGGTAACTGGAGGTTTGATAATGGACTGCATTTGAAACTGCTTCTTTGTCCTCCACAGAATCAAAGATCAGACATTTAACAGGCTGAGAATAGCCTATGGTGGCAAGAGAGATGGGCTGTCACACATGGCTACAAAGACATAGAATCATCTGGTGGCAAGAGAGATGGGCTGTCACACATGGCTACAAAGACATAGAATCATCTACAAGACTGTCCTTGAAATGTGATGTTATGGCCAGGACCTTTAGAGGAAACACTTATTCCTGATTCCTATGTCAATGTACAGTGCCTAAGTACAGGTATGGCAGGAATTGACAGCTTACTGGTTAATTTCTAACTCTTGAATTTAGGTGAAGATAATTTGTCCCTTGCTTCAGTCCTTAAACTTTACTACTCCCCTTGGTGTGGTGCTGTGTGTATGGCCAGGCTACAAAACAATACTTTCCTGTAAATGTAAAATGCATTGTTCCTGAAAGCTACTCAGCTTCCTAAATCATTGCAAATCCATCCTCCCTGAGTGGGTAATAGGATTGCCAACAGGTCACAGGTGGGTAGGGAGGTGTATATGTGATATAGACATATCTCTGGAATTGCCACACAACAAAGGCACATTCTCGTGTGTTGTAGATCTCTGCTTTCACAAACACCTCATTTGCTTTGTCCTCTGTATCTGAAATCTCACTGCAACATTAGTCTTGCTTACCACTCAGTGTGCTTGGCTGTGTTGAGCTGGACTGTGCTCAAGTGCCCAAGTCCTCTTTGACATTGGGTAGCAATTATGGAAAGCCTGATATTGAAAGATATGGTTTTGGAATACTTGTTCCTCTGTCAGTTTATGGGGCTAATCTGTGCACTACAGACTTTAACCTGGCTGTATTGTTTCCCTTGTTTCTCTCTCCCTTATATCTCTTACATCCTGTCTTGTACCAGAATTATTGTAGTCAGCAGCACCAGGGCAGTGACAGGCCTCCTATGTTTGGCTCTGGTGAGGCTGCACCTCAAGTGTTTGGGCACCTCTCTACAGGAAAGACAATGAGGTGGTGGCGCATGTCCAGAGAAGGGCAATGAAGCTGTTGAAGGGTCTAGAGAACAGATCTTATGAGGAGAAACTGAGGTAACTATGTATGTTTTGCCTGGAGAAAAAGAGGCCAAGGGGAGACCTTACTCTTTACAATTATCCAAAAGAAAGTTTTATTGAGTTGGTGTCAGTCTCTTCTCCCAAGTAACAAGTAATAGGACAGGAAGAAATGGACTCAAGTCGTACCAGGAGAGAGGACAGGAAGAAATGGACTCAAGTCGTACCAGGAGAGATTTAGATTGGACATTAGCAAAATGTTTTTCACCAAAAGACTTGTCAAACTCTGGAACAGACTGCCCAGGGAAGTGATGGAGTCACCAGTCCCTGGAGGTATTTAAAGCACACGTAGATGTGGTACTTAGGGACATGGTTTAGTGGTAGCCTTGGCAGTGCAAGGTTATTGCTTGGACTTGATCTTAAGGAGCTGTTTCCCAAAACAATTCTATGGCTCTGTGATTCAAACTCTCATATAATACGTGCATTTCATTTGTTTCCCATACATATAGGCCTCAACAGATTAAAACATTAGCCAATGTGGTCTTGGAAGCTGTGGTACTACTGAATGAAGCAATGTATTCAGGTAAGCATAGTGCAGATCTAAAACTACTTTCATGTTCTCTAAGGTGTGCAGATGCAGCTTTCAGTGACCCAAATTACATGTATTATTTAACAAAAAACTAGTTTAGCCTATCAAGCCTATGCTTGAAGACACAGAATTAGGCCCTTAATAAGAGGAATTAGGTACATAACTTGCCTTGATTCCTTTTCAAATCTCCCTGTAACAATAAACTGGTGAGGATGCTGATGGAAGACTGCACTACAGTTTTGTGGTCCGTGTTTATGGTTTCTTTGAAAAAGAGAATGGGAGTTAATAAAGAAGAGTCACAATAACTGTCTAATTTGTATGTTATGAATTTTCTCTACTTCTGAATTTAACATAATTTGAAAAAATTTAGTCAGTATTTATGGAGCTGTACAACCAAGGATAATACTTCTTTTGTTTTCTGTACACTAGGTGACCTGTATTTATATCGTCAAGTACAGGAGTTAAACAAAAGCCAAACATCTTATAATACTATTAATTACTATCTTTGTCTACACAGTCCTTTAAAGTTGTAAAGGCAAAGCATTAAGTAGATTATAAATTAATATAAAGAAAATTCATGCTCCCATTATTCAAAAATAGTATACTGTTTAAAAGACATATTAACATATTTTCCCTTTAAAATTTTGCACTGAAAACCTCTACTTTACATCATAGTTATTCAAAGCAGCAAAATTTATTCAGATTTTCCCTTTTTCTATCTTTGCAAATTGTTTCTGTGACATTAATGATCTCTACTCTAATTGTTTTAAAATTATATTCTAAGAAGTATATAAACTTTAAATATTTGAAAATGTCATTCAAAATAAAATCACACATTCACATAGATGTTATAGGTTCCTACTTACACAAAATTCCTTCTCTCAGACAACAACAAAACACATGTAAGAATTCATTTTGTATCTATTTTGTAGTATAAACATTGCTTGCTGATGTACTTATTCAAAAAATAATTCCTATCTAAGTGTCAAGAAAAAAAGCAAAGGAAGGAAAGGTGCAGACTCATTTTAGACAGAATTCCTTAGGAAGCACAGTCTCAGAAGGCTGTCTGCTGGTCTACTAGGTCCTTTGAGAGCAGGACATTATGTGAATACATATAAACAATATCCCAAAGTGAGAACCCTCCATAATCTGATTCTCATGGTGTCAAATGTCAGCTATGCTTACAATACAAAGGTGAGATTCACTGAGAAGTTTTTCTAACATCAGCCTTTGATTTCTTCCTGTATTACAGATCTGTTCTCTAAGAGTAAAAGAGTTAAATTAGTTGCTCATTGATTTCAGTTAAATAGTTTCATTATTATCAAAGCCAACTAGAAGGTGAATTTGAATACACTAATAATATAGCAGCAGCTGAACTCTTCCTTTTTTTTTCTCCCTTTTTTTTCCAGCTGAGTTAATAAATGTTCTTTCTTTTGTACTAAAATAAGCTAAATGTTGCAAGTTCAGAACCTTGGTTTCAATTCTGCATGTGATATTTAGTGTCTACCTTGCAAATTCCCCTTTCTCGTACTAGCAACTGCAGAACATAGGTGGTCACAGTATGCCAGTAACTGGTCTACTGGGAAGCATCCCAGAAGCGCAGCACCTGCTCTTCATATTATCATATTACTTTTTTTTTTTTCTTCCATTTCCTTGCCTCCCAATGTTCACATCTCCTTAGCATCACTCCAACCTCACTTTATGGTGCTTTGGTGCCAGAATAGCCTCTTCTCTATTCAACTGCCACTCTTGAAACCACTGCTGAGCTCTATTTCCCCGAATGCTTTTCAAACTAAGGCAGTAGAGCATTTCCAAGCTAGAATAAATCTGTACCCTGTCCAATACCATCTATCATGGGCAACAAAGGAGAAGACTGGTGCCTGGTTGTGGTTTCACCCCGGGGCTATCAGTGGGATTGTAGAGGTCTAAAGTCTGTGTTAGGACTAGAAGAGCAGGATAAAAGTTCTCTATGTACCAAACATCCCACACTTTTTTCAGTGGACAGGCTTTCTTTTACCTGAAAAGCTGCTTTTTCACCCTATTTACTCCTATCATCTTGGCTCTCAATGCTAATTAAAAAATCTATAGTCCTGAAAGTTGGGAAGGCACAAGGTGGCCAATTTGCTGTAAAGACAGATTTCTCTGCAGGAGGTAAGTGCAGGACAGAGACAATCTGTGCATGAAGCTACATGTCAGAAGAATGGACAATTAAAGAAACTTGATGTTGGTTATACCAGTAGAGTGCAGACTGCTTTAAGATGATTAATTGCACAAAGCCTGATGCAGCCATCAGAGTTGACAGCCAATCGCAGCAGCCAGAGAATCAGAGAATGAAGACAGGAAAATGTCGTGTAAATTGGATTTTTTTCTGTATAGTTTAAGCAATAGTACAATCCATGGCAAAAATGGATTTAGTTTGTGGAACCATAAATGCTTCAAATAAAGGATAACCTTTTGATATGTTCAACAATATATTTCAGTGTGGAAACTGATAAGTGAGAATGGGAAGGAAGTAAGACATCAGGAAAACATGGGAAACTAGAGGAGAAAGTTAAGTGGGAGAAAAATCAAGTGAAAAATTACTCTTGCCTGACATCTTTAGCACTGGATGTATACAGAAGAAAGTAACCAGTTAAGGACAAAGTTATCAGACTTGAGTGTCTGAAGTGAAGCGTCTAAATCACTATTTAGGAAACTCAGTGGGTGACCTACATTTCAGAGATAGTAAGTCACTTCAGCTCACAGCAATATAACATGCATCACCTGAGTGCATGACACATCTTTTTAGCTGCCTGAATATGAATTATATATATGCATATAGACATTGCTTGAGGTTTGTCTGTTAGTAGAGGCTCATCACCACTTTAAAAACCAAAACCCAAACATTTTCTTGGGTTGTTTTTACTATTAAAGTGTTGTTATAGAATAAAACTTCCTTTTACATTATTCTATCTGTGGTCTTTGCCATGCCAATGAAGGATGTCACAGGGAATGAAGGAAGCACAGGGAATACTGTAGCCTGGGCAGGGCCTGGGCAGATTTCCCCTTCAGCAGATGCAATGTATAGACTGATAAAAAAAGGTAGAGACATACAGCCAAACCTCTGCTCCTCCATCTCACTTCTTCCCATTCCAACTCTTGGTATTCAACAAGGAGGAAATGGTTCAAAAGGCTGGTAAGCACAGGAGAAGAAAACATCTCTTCAACAGATACTCCTGATTGAGCTGCTTGATATGTAAACTCAGGCTTGAAAAGATTTTAAAATGGATGTAAAAGAAAGCAAATCCTCAAAATGAATGGAATCTGGGTATGAAGAATCATTTTATACGTGATACATGATTTTTTCCTGCTTGTTTTTAAGTAAATTCCAAGCATTACTGATGGAAAAGACCTTCAAAATCTCTAAATGTTGACCTCAAAAAGAAAAAAACATCATATTAGTCCTTCAGGGGAATTTTGTCTGAAAGTCTTGGCTTTATTCTTTACATTGTAGTAACAACATATACATTTAATATAATAGTGTTGGGGTGTGCTCATTAGTGCTTTTGGCATGCCAGTGTTCACTTCTAGAGCTGATGTGCAAGTGTCTCATGGAAACTATGCTAAGATCAGGTAAGATGAAGGCAAAGATTTTCATCTGCAATTAAATTCCTCAGGATCTATGTAGATCAGGTCACATATTGGTTACATTCTAAATACCTAGGCAAAAAACAAACCTGAGCCATTAAGTGACTTGAATTTGATAAACTTGGTCTGTGATAACTCAAGCCAACCTACAATTATTCTTAGACAAGGAGAGGCTTCAGAACTCACTGGGTACCAACAGAACGGATGGATACTACGTGGTAAATCCCTGGGGCTTTTGTTTGCATTGATGCACTGCTAGATAGTTGCAAGGTGTTAGACAAATATCCAGGCCACTACTTCATACACAAGCTGAATGTATGCAGCATTTGGAGCACGGACAGAAGAAAACCGTATATATTTTTTACCCACATTCATTTTTCCTGGATGAAGGGATTGAATGTTGCCTCAGTAATTTTGTGGATGATGTGAAGCTAGGAGAAAGTGTCAGTCTGCTTAAGGGTAGGGAGGTTGGAGGCTCTTCAAAGAGACCTGAACAGACTGGACTGGTGGGCTAAGATCAGTGGGATGGGTTCAACAACACTAAGTGTAGAGTGCTGCAACTGGGATGTAACAATGCCATGCAGTGCTACAGGCTTAGGGAAGACTGACTGGGATGTTGGTTGACTACCAACTCAACATGAGTCAGCAGTGTGCCCAGGTGGCCAAGAAGGCCAACAGAATCCTGTCTTTTATCAGAAATAGTGTGGCCAGTAGGTCTAAGAAGGTGATTGTCCCCATGTACTTGGCATTGGTGAGGTCACACCTTGAGTACTGTGTCCGCTCCTCACCATAAGAAGGACATTGAGGTCCTTGAACGAGTCCAGAGAAGGGTAATCAGGCTGGTGAAGGGGCTGGAGGGAAAATCCTATGAGGAGCGGCTGAGGGAGCTGGGGATGTTTAGTCTGGAGAAGAGGAGGCTAAGGGGAGACCTTATCACCACCTACAACTACCTGAAAGGAGGTTTTAGAGAGGTGGGCTATGGCCTCTACAGCCAGGTGCAGGTGATAGGACTAGGGGACATAGCCTTAAGCCAGTCCAGGACAGGTTCAGATTAGATGTTAGGAAAAGGTTCTTCACTGAAGGAATTGTCAGGATGTGGAACAACCACTTAGGAAGGTGGTTGAATCACCATCCCTGGATGTGATGGGTAGATGAGGTACTTAGAGATATGGTTTAGTAGTGGACAAGAACAGTTTGACTCGATGATAGTAAAGGTCTTTTCTAACCTAGCGATTCTGTGATTCTACGATGTGAGGTAAACATCATGGGCAGGAGGTTTGGTTGCTCTTTGAGGAAGGCACAGGCCAAATCAAATGCAGTAGAGAAAAGGAAAGAGAAGGCAAAGCTGAGTTGGATGGTAGGATGTGATTCTGTGATTTTATTAAATGAGCTCTGTTGTTCCAGGCTGCCAATGAAGTATCCATCTACCATGGTACTATTGTTTCTAAGTGTGCTTTAAACTATTTTAGAGATACAAGGCCAAGCACGTACAAAGTATATGATAACCCAAATTGTTATCAACAATTGTAGAGTTCTTACCATAAAACATTTTTCTTTGAAGTCACCTTCTTATCTAAAGATATGCAGAAGAAAATGTTGCCATAAAATAAGTTCTGACTCTTCCTAAAGAAACTTGACCTTATTTGCAGGGTTTTTTTTTGTGGATACAGTGCTCAGATGTACAATGGTTTTGAAAGGGAAAGGTATTTCCTCAGGGATATCTAATTACCTATGAGGTGATCAGAGATATTCAAATATATACTACTTTAACTACAGTAAGGTCACTAAAAGCAGTAAATAAATTAACATACTTCAGGGAGTTGCCGTTCTCTGAGCAGTGGGACATTGTTAGTGGGAAGCATTGATTTTGTTTGACTTTGCATAGCACAAAATGCGATTGACCCCAGAAAGCTGTTTTGGAACAGTTCATGGCCACTGACCACTGAGAATGCAAAATTTCCCAGCTCTGACTTAGAAGTAAGTTAAATCCATTCCACTGATTGATTGGCTTGTCCAAGCAAATAATCACTATTTAGTCCCAGCCAAGATCACTGGTTTTCTGTTCTCAAAGGCTGTGAGAGGCAACTCCACTGATGCCACATTGCCTATGCAAAAGCTAGCATAAATGAAACATAATTTTGTTATAATCATTCACCTTGAGTATGGTGTTGCTTCTTACTGAATTCAGCTGAGATATACCAACTGACACCAACACAGCTCCTTTTCCCCTGACGCCAATTTATCTTTTGAGTTCCTGGATTGTATTTGCCTGAAAGATATGCTGCTGAAGTGGTAATCATCATGTAGCTGTCTCCTCAAACTTTTCCAAAGTGGTTGCATCCTAAAGAAATTTATGTCAGATTATCTCTTATTATCTCTGTCTTTAGACAAAGATTTACAAAAACACTATGGATTTGAATTATTACCACTAGGAAACTGAGGTTTTTGCATTTCGGTAGCATGGACATTGTAAAGAAACGTCAGAATCAAGAAATGTTTTGGATATACAAAATACAACTTTTTAACTAACCTTGAAAAGAGGAACACCATGTAAAAACAATAAGCAAGTGTGAAAATACATTGATTTTTCTGGTTAAACTAATGTCCTGTCTTACTTAGATGCAGACTGTCAGCTTTGTCAGTTTAGGTAATCATTTGCTCCTTAGTTCTAAGCAGTTGCCCATGTGTGTGAACTGTTAATAAGAAACAAAAATGCTTCTACTGGATGAATGTTAGCTAACAAGGAGATCCAGTGAACTTCTTTTGTGTTAGCAGCAGAGACAATCAGAAAAATTTCTGTACAATGTTTAATGTCAGCATTGTGGCTTTAGCAAGACTGAAATTCTTCAGAAAAACTTGTATTTTCTTTTTTCTAGTTTCTCTAGTGCATGCTTCAGATATGATACTAGAGGAACAGCTGTTAAGTGAAGCAAAGCAATTTCTCCCTCAAGAGGCTAAACTCCCTTTCTTAGTAGATCTCCCAACCCTGAAGGCCGAGAGAGCGAGAGACCATATGGTCCTATATTTGCTTAGTGTCTTTTTCACAAAGAATGAAATGAGTGTCCTGTTCCCCTTATGTTTGCATCTTAAAAGCTTTCTGGCAGCCATGGCTTAGGCAGCACTCTGCATTCATTGCAACTCTCCTCCTCCCCAGAGTGCTGCAATCTTGCTTTTGTTCGCTCCCTGGGCTGAGCAACCTGACAGCAGCTCCTTAGCAGTCTGCAAAGGAACAGCCTACACACCTTGAAAGATCAAAGAGGACAAGTCCTTTCTATCCACATTCAGGTCTTGAATTCTTCCCCAGGACTGCCAAGGAGGCAGTGATGACTGACAGCAATGTTGGATTGGTGGCAGTCAGCCTGGAACCTCCTTGTTGTTTCACAACCCCATATAGCATCATTGAGGCATAAAAATTTTCAGCCACCATGGCTTCTGTGACATACTCAGCCACCAGCCCAGTGTTGAAAGGCTCCATAATATCATTACTAAGCCTCTGTTCATTCCATGTCTCTGAAGCCAAACTATTAAAATTTACTCCAGGATGGAACTCAACATGTGCACGACATTTTCACTAACTAGATTTCTGCCACAGCCACCTCCACCCACCATAACCAAGTGAGCAATCATAAAATATTGAGGAAAAATTAAAAAGAAAACAAAAACCCCAAACCAAACCAAAATTCCTGAAAAGGAATTGGAAGGGCCAAGCAGGCAAGGATTGCACACCAGAGCTAAAACAGGAAAATGTAATTTATTATATAGGGGAAATGCATGGGAGGGGACCAACACTGGGTGTACTTTGTGTTCAAAAATACTTGAGCAATGTTAACAGACAGGCTCAGATGTTGTTCAATCATCTTTTAGCTGTTACTACCAAGTGTACAATGTGCTTCTGTGTACTGCCATAAGTCAGCTAAAACATGTGTAAACATATGCTACGTCAGTCATTAAGGAGAAGGGTATAATTACACTTTTAAATGTGGCAAAGCATTTTGAAAGTAGTGTATAATTTTCCAGAGCAAGAACCTTTATGAAACATATCTTTCTCTGAGTGTTTATACAGCCTGACATCTCTGGGTTTGTTCAGATCAAGAGCCCCACTGTGAACAAGCAGGCTTCAGACAAAGGAGGCAATTTGTTCTTTAGGTACCATTTCAGCAAAAGGGAGAGGCAACAAGGGCAGGAAGGTGTAGAGAAACAGTGACACACTATGTCACTGCACACACTTCAGAAATATGCATAAGATCTAGCATAATTACCTTGGAGAGGACTTTTGAGAGGTACCCAGTATCAGGGTGCTGCTTTCATTATTGGCAAATGATGATGCTGTTATTTTATCTTTGATAGAGTTGAAGAAAGATATGGAGTTTATACTTTTAATTAAATTAAATAGGCTCACTGCTCACTCGGGGGCAATGGGATCATATAATCTTATTGGGAAAGAGGAAGAGTAGAAAAAGCTCCAAGGGGACTTCCTACAAAATCCTTATTTCCCCCTTTTGATATGCAAATACATATGATCCCATATGCAAGAGGGATTTTCAAAGCCAATCTAGAAATCTGAACACCCTCCCTCTATTACTCTTGTAATAGATTTAGGTAATAAACAAAGCATATGCATTATTCTGCCTACTAATCTCAGTTGAGTCATCAGCCTATTTTGCTTTAACAAGTTATCAATCATCTGGTTAGCCATCATAATTATCAATTCATTTCTGTAATACCTTCAATGACTACACCACAGTGAGATCTCAGGCTACAGTAATAGAGGAAGAGAAAAAACTTAACATTTCCTAGTGGTTACTATAGACCAAAACTAGTTATGAACTGCCTCATTCAGATGACATGCAATATTTTGCAAATTTATCTGATGTTGATACTTATTTTTTTGTAGGCATGAAGTATTCATTGACCCATGAAAAATTTCATCTTGTCTAGAAAAAAAAAAGTTGTTGCTTGTTAAATACCATAACATTTATGTTTTATGTCCTCTACATCTTTATATCAGTATTCTGGAACTCTTTATTATGCCATGGTGAAGATTTAATGGTAACTATTCAATAACTGATAAACACTTTAAAGAAATGAAAATATTTGAGAGAAATTAGCTTATAAAATTACTATCAGACAACATTGATACAAACTTTAGGATGATTCCAATGCTCCTCTCTTCCTGAGAAATTATATTTGCCAAAAATGGTGTGTCTAATATATAGAAGGAAGAAAATTGTCCAATCTGTGCTATTTTCATGTCTTGAAAACATAATGATCCACATGGCTTTCTCACTGTCCATGTTGGTCACAAAAGTGCTGTGGCATGTTAATTTATGCCTTCCTGCACAAGCAACGGAAGCCATGTAGAATACCTGCAGAAGTATATATAAGATAAACATGTAGAAAGTAAGCCTGGATTTTTAGTGATAAAGAATCCATGTATGATAAAACTATTACTATTAATTTATTACACTTTGATGATTATGAAGAGAACTCTTTGAAAGTATTAGGTATGAGTGCTTCACTACAAAGTGGGAAGAGATTTCCCTGAACTTGGGACCACATACATATGGAAATGTAAAGCTTTCTTACTGCTGGACCAGTCATTTACCAAAATGAAAATAGTCATGGATACTGGTGCACTCCTATAAAGTGCTCCAGAGTGCCTGGTTCTGTTCCTTACAATTTCAGCTCTACTGGAAATTGAGGCTGGGTGATCTGACATAGTGATCTAATTTTGTGTTCTCTTTTTTTTTCCCAAAAAATTCTTGCAAACTTTCAGACCTTCTGAGAACATATTTCTGTAGTGCTAGAAGAATTTGCCCCAAATTCCAAATCTGTGGCCCAGCTAGAAGTTTAGATAGTCAAGCCCACAATTATGTTGTTTTGAATGTCAGGTAATGGCAATTGTCAGGCAAATTTTGATCTGCCAGACTCATGTTTTAATTATTTTAACTGTAATATAAATTCAATTTCTTTCTCCATCATAGTTCTTTGAATTATTATCATACTTCTCTTTATAATGACTTTTAGCTTTTGTTTTCATAGAATCATAGGGGTTGGAAGGGACCTCAAGAGATCATCGGGTCCAATCCCCCTGCCAAAGTAGCTCCCTAGCTCATATTGCACATATGGGCGTCCAGACGAGTCTTGAATATCTCCAGAGGTGGAGATATTCAATTGACAACATGATTTGGATCACAGAGTACAGCAACAAGACTGTGTGGAAAGGATGATGCAAATTTTTATTTTGTCAAGGGAGAAGTGAATATTTTTAGATTTTACCTCTGTAGCTGTCTAGCGCCCACCATCTCTTGTATTACTAGGCATGCAGGCCTGAGTCCAATAAAAATGCTGCTCATGTGTTTAAATTCAAACCTGAGGAGCTATAGTATTTCTCTGTGTTTTTCCTACAATCTGTGAAGGATCAGGACTTACTCTCACAGCAGCAGCCAAAGGTCTCAAGTCAAGATGGTACTGTGCAGTAGAGAAGGGGTCAGTTGCATGATTATTTATAATTTATTTGAAAGAAAGTACTCTAGACAGCAAGAGAGTCCTAGAGACATTCATGTTGGCGGTGAGGATGAAAAGTAGAGGGATATAATATGATACATGCTTTCTTAAGAAGAGGTGTGAACAACAGTTTTGTAATATGTATCAGAGTTGTCTTTAGTATAATTGTGCTAAGTCAGATTCTTCTGAAAATAGTGTTTTATATATGTGTCCTTACCAAACCACATCTGATGTTCTTCAACAGCAGTATTGATCCTGCCAAAGACAAAGCCTAAGTGCTGTAGCTCCTGAGAAGTAAAAATTAATAGAAATGTTTGTGCCTGGATTGAGATTTCTCCAGTTATCAACAACCACACAAATTTAGCACTTTATTGCCATCAAAAAGAGTGTGTGTGTAGTACAGAAGCTAAACTTGTTAGCCTTACTTTTTCAGCATAACTGAGTTGATTATCAGAAGAGAGAATACTTGAAGTTCTTTGTAGTAGCAGAAAGTAATTTTAAATTTAGAATCTTGGCATTTGGACTCGATGATCCCTATAGGTCCCTTCCAACTTGAGATATTCTATGATTCTATAACACTGATTTTCTAATTGCCTTCATTTCAATGTGGATCAATTACTTCATGGGAAAATATTCAAAGCATTTGCCACCACTTTAATTTTTGTATTTCCAGTTATAACAAAGAATATAGGCACAGTGTTGGCTTTTTGCATGGTGATGGCCTCTGAATTGCCAGTCAGGGTCATTCTTGTTACTTCTCTGAAAATGACAATTCAGTGCTCTGCAGCAACCACATAAGCAAATAAAATGTTAGGAATGTTAGGATGTGAATAGAAAATGGAAAATATGTAAATAAATCCTTGACAAAGTCACATGTTGATTATCAAGTGCCTATGGCTCTCTACTACTGCTTTCAAGGAGATAGCAGAATAAGAAATGATGCAAAATGATGTAAAGGATGTCAGAGATCTGACATATATCCTTGAGACAAAATAAGTAAATTAGGTCATTTTGGAAATGATGCAGCAGACTGGACATTATTATAAAGGTTGATAAAATTTATGTATGTTGAATGTAACAACAGAAATTATGCACCACTTCTCATCATGGGAGAACCAGGAAATTGCTGTGTAATTTTGAAATAGTATGTTGTACAAAAGCAAAAGTATCTACCTTTTCACAACTGTAGTGGCTCAGCCCCAAACTGCGGCTGAGGACCACACACCACTCACTCAGAGGAGAAACCGACAGCGCCTCTGTGGGTTGGGATAAGGAAGACACCCTGAAAGGGGAATAGCGACCCCTGAAAACTACAGTCACATCCAGTGATAACACAGAGTACCCGACCAACCCAACAATGACACAGAGTGCTGTATGATGCAAGGACCAACTCAACACCCCTGCCACACCCAGCCACACCCCTCCTTGACCAGCTCCTGTTATGGAGGAGAGATGTCAGGTGGTGTGGAAGCAGCACGGGCTATCTCAGCTCACCTAGGCTGGCTCCCTGGGGAGATAACTCTGGCCTGGCCAGAACCAGGACAACAACACACAATTTACCTGTGGAATTTTGCAGCTATATGTCACCTAAAGATATACCTAAAGTACAATTATGGTTAAAAAGTGAGTAAAGAAACTAATGGAAAAAGTCCTCAAGCTGCTGTTTGATAGAATCTGGGAAAATGTACTGACTAAAATGTCACTATCTGCTTAACCAGTTTTAACAAACTTCCTTACAGAGTCAATTGCCATTCACTCATGAACACAGGACACAGTGGAGGGAGCAACCCTGCTTTGGTTTAGAAGGAGTTACTTTTCCTCCCTGTAGTCAACGTGATGTTAAAGGGTTAAAAGAGGTGATCATTTGTACCATAGAAATGACAACATTTTTGGAAATAGCACAGCTGCATAATTCATTACATTCTGTCTTTTACCCTATAGCAGGCTGTAGGCATGTTTAAGGTACAGTACCGCTAATAACTGTTCCTATTGCACTACAATAAGTCTACCACAGCTAACATACTTTTCTATTCTTTCATTCCTAAAGCTTTAATAGCAGTCTCTGTTCCCCAGTTTTCAGCACATATGCTGCCTAGCAGATTTCTTCTGTATGTGATCTTTATGTAAAAGCTTGAGAAGGATTTTGTTTTCATGACAAGTGAAATTCTTCCAGTCAACATGATTCTTGATCATTCACTCATCCTTAAAATGTAGCTGTAGTAATAAGAATTAACCTAGTAATAAAGCTGAGTAGCACTGACTGAACTTCCGAAGAAAACTTTTGTTACTAGTTTAAATCCCAGTTGCTTTGCCGTGAAGCTAAACCAGGCTTTTCCTAGATCAGCATCCACTTGCCATTGGAGTAATTTGCACAGGTAGACATTTTGCCAGAAGGAACCAAAGACTGAAATTAATCTCTGGATCTGCTGTGTGCAAAAGTCCATGTTAGGTGCTTATTATTCTACTTGGCAACATGCAACCATGTAACAAATGACCAACTGTCATTATTTAAGTATTGGTACAGAAGATGGGAGTAGCCATAAAGGTGACCTGTAATGAAAAAGACCTCTGTATGAAACTCACACCTTATGCAATTATATTCTCATCAGTTTAATTATAATATGTGGAAGGAATTTACCTACCCTGGTGATAGCTATGGCTTTTCTCACATAGGGCTTTTTAAAGGCTCTTAGGCCTCAAAATATGTGTTTCACAAACTGTTTTGAGTCATTTTCAAAAAAAGCAGCATGTACTTAACAAGCTAAAACAGCATTGGTAGGTGTATCCAACTGATGAAGCAGAAAAGCTTACATAAAACATGGCCAAGTAGAGAAGAGAATCTGAAGAACATTGATGTGTCCAATGCAACTAGAAAGTAACTGTAAATACTTAAATTTTTCCTTACCTCAGTTTCTTAGCTGTAAGTAGTTTTGACAGATCATTTTCTTTAAATAGTTCCATTTTGGGGGAGCTGTTAACAAAGTAGGACCATAGTTAAGAACACTCTTAATGATTACCACATTGCGTCTTTTACATTCCACCTCCAACTTGCCCAAGAAAACATGAGGAAATAGAATTTAGTATAACTAAGAGTCAGGCACTGAACACTGAGAATCTACTTCTGCATTGGCTCTAAATGCTCACAGGCAATACAATGGTCTGCACTGCCTAGAAGAGGAGAAAGCAGCATTTCTTCTGAAGTTATAGAATTACATTTTCTTTTTAGTCTTATTTGAAACTAGAGTAGGTGCACCATTTTTCAATTTGTACCATAACATCTTCCCTTACACTGGGGAGTAATAGGCTATACATTAGAGAAAAAAGAGTCCATGCATCTTGTAAAGCTCGCATTAGGTAGCACAAGTTGTTTCAATCACATCACTAGGGCTCTGGCAACCTTCATTTTCTTCCATCTGAAGCTTGCTCATATAAGAGGATATTGTTTCAGTGAAATGAGAGAAAACAAGGAAAACAGAAAAAAATTACCGGTATGACAGTTTTTGGAGGGCACTGCTGAAAAATGTCTCGGGGTAGAAAAGACCAACAGAAAGTAGTTGAGGGAAAAGGAAACATTTCCATATAGAGGCTTAAATCAACCAGTAAAAAGATTAAGTATAATCTTATAACATGTACCCAACATGATGTTGCTTTCTGTATTTTTTTTTTAGTATTATTACTTCATATGCAAAAAGAATAATACTACTTATTTTGCTCAGATACTGTTTCACATATCAGTTCCCATGCTGTTTTGTCTCTAGGCTTGATAGATCTTTGTAGAAAGTGTCTGGCACATAGCTAAATGGAATATAGGAGACAGATTAAAGGTGTCCCAGGACACTGAGTTTCTGGCATTTAGCCTCACAACTAGATTGGAGGAAAAATGCAATTTAAATAAACAGAACCCTTTGAACAACAATCTACAGAGGTTCTTATGGAGTCCTTAACAATGCAGTAGCATAGCATCTTAACACAGTGTACATTAAATGATATGATGAACATCTAATCAGTGCAGTTCTTTATGTTTTTCATGTCCTGAAAAAGAAAAAGTGTATGTGCATTGTCTTGTAATGGTTTGTATGTCTCATGAAGTGCTACTGAAGTTTAAATTTAATAAATTCTTATCTCCCACCAACATCTTTAGGGGTGACTTGTCTTCAACCCCCATACCTTCCCGCCCCAGACTCGGCTGTATGGGACGTGTAGATCTGTTACCCGTACAGCAGTAAAAATAAAGGTCAAGAAACAGGGATTTACATTGCAGTTAATGCTTTAATTCTCCAGACATCACTCTATGCTACATGTTGCAGTTTGTTCATTGAAGCTCTGTTTCACTAGGCTGCTGGTGCATTCCTGGGAAGGAAAGTGAGAGGTGTCAGTGGCTTTCTAAGCAACACACTTGGGGTTTGTAGTCCTCCAGTGATGGGCTGGTGGCATGCTGCCCTCTGCAAGAGGCACCTGCTCTCCAGACCCAGAATCAAAGTGCAAAACTACTACAGAGTGCCTATGAGAAGCTAAAAGGAAATGTCTTCATATATACATTCTAATTTCAGAATCTTCCTCTGACTACATTAACAAAGCCAAAAGCAGAGCGTTTTATTTTCTGCCTCTATTGTGCACTGTAACACTTGCGACTTCTCTTAGATGGAAGGTTGTTGAACCAGGCCACTTGAACATAAATCATAACACAAATAGTATGACTGTAACCTAATCATAAGAGCAAAGAAAAAATGTTCTGTTACAGCATTAATTTTAAAACAGCATATATTATAGAGGAAATGTTAGACAGGATTTCCAAGTGTTGACTGAATTACCATGGCTTTCTCCTTTCTTTGCTTTCTACTCTTCATAATGCACCCTATAAAACTGAAAAGAGAACAAAAAAGAAAAAAAGAAAGCCAGAGACCCAGAATCTGTTATTAGCACTGCTCAAGAGGCACATATTCTTTTTTTATAGCCAGGAAGTACAAACTGTGAAGAAACCACCTGACAACAAGCTCTCTTGCATATGGGAGATCCTGGAGTATGTGAGGATGTGACTACTGTTGGTAGTTCCTCTGTCTCCAGCAGATAGTGGAAGGAGGTGGAACACAACTTCTTCTCCCACACTGTGCCCAAATGTCATGTGAACTTTCGGGACAGTTGGCAGTAATTTTCCAAACTCCTATATTCTGCTTTGGAGCCCTGGCTTAGTACTTTATTCTACATAGACACAGGAGAGTGAAAAAGACTTCCCAGAATATCCATTATGGATCTTGCTATCACGGGGATTTGTACCAACTAATCTTTCTGAGAAATTGTAAAAGTCTTTTTTAAAGAATCTCAGTGTTCTTGCCCCCACTGCTGTGACTAGACAACTCCAAACTACATTCAGAATGTAAATAGGTAGTTAAAATAGCCACAAATTTGAAAAATAGCTACCAAATAATCCAGAAAATACCTAGATAAATCATCTAGCAAAAGCCTATTATTTTACCTTTTCCTGAATGGGATTTTGCACTCCCTTGACAATTGTATGGGCATGGGTGATCACCTCAAGAAGGAAAATGCAAACTATTTCTCTCCATTGCATTGCCTTATGTCACTAACATCTTTTTCCCTGCAATGGAAGAATCTTATCTGACATAGTTGTTTTGTATCACAAATCGTGATAGGTACTGTTGTATCACAGTCATCTGGTGAGTTACAACTACTGTCTCCAGTGACAGTATGGCAACTGTCATCAAGACCTCCCTGGTTGTGGTGCACCATTTAAATGCCTGTTTATTCCCAACAGTGGGCACTAGATTTTTGAAGCTGCCAGATTCAAAGACAAATTATTGTATGTAATTAAGACCTTCTGAAGGCACCCATATTATTATTTAACTGGTGGTTCTGCTGCTGTATTAAATACATGTGTGTAAAGTCTGATTTTTTAAATCCATGCTATTTACCATACATGAATATTGTTAATGTACTTCATTTAACCCCAAGGAGTCATTTAAACCTCTTGGGTGAATTTGCATTTATAAATGTTTTCTGTGAAATGTGTGTTATTTATCCACTGCATCATGAGAGCACTGAAGGTGCCAGGAAATTGTAAATATGTGTGTAAGAGCATGAAAAAAGTTTCATAAAAAAACTGATTCTGTAATATCAGTACTGTTAGTCTAGCACCTTACACTGGGAATAAAGGAATTAAAAAAAAAATAAAATTGAACTGATCAAGTAATGAATGAAGAGAAGAGTGTCAAAAGGAGAAGAGGAAAAGCTTTCTTTCTTAAGTGTGTCTACTACACTGTCTAATGCTCAAGCTAAATGCAATAGTTAATACAGGAACACAAGGGAGAGACAAAGAGAGGACCATCTAAAAATTGTAACATCCTGTTTCAGCTATGGCTTTGGATCCTAGAAATCATCCACTGCCTGCATCCCACTCACTTTCCATGAATTACCTTAGTCCCTACATATCTATTGAGGTGATTATTCACTTGAGAAGATTTTGACCCTTGTCCATCCCAAACTGCTTTGTATAAGTAGCCATTTACACTGCTTGCACGCCTCATGATCAGCTCAACAGTCCAAAATAAAACATAGAAACAGTTATTTTTTTTTCAGCCTGTAGCTTAGCACAAACCCTCAAAATCTCCTCTCAGATCTGAGTAGAAACAACATAAGGATAATGAACAGAATGCTGCAGGACATCTTACAGAATATCTGTAAATTAGCCAAAGCTGTGTTGGAATAATAAACAGAAGACAGGGGGAAAAGTATTGTGTTTGGTTGGCTTACTTTCCAAAGAGAATTTTTTTTAAAAAAAAATATAATTAGTACAGATGAGACATACTTAATCTATGCTAACTAAGCATTAAAATGTACTACCTTGACAATTTTGGAAAATTCCATTTTAATTTCAACCTTCTTCTTTCCCATTATTTCCTTGCCTGTAGCTTTGGTAAATTCCTACTCAGAGGTGGATCTTCTTCCCAGGGCAAAAAGAATAAAAACCTTGAAAATATTCACCCCAAACCACAGAGGAACAAAGAGTCAGCAGTGCAGCAAAAAACTATTTAGGATACCTCTGCTGAATGTGCTTTTAACCAGCAAGTAAAAATAAATGCAAATTCAAGACCTGAGGCCTGTCCCTATGTGTTCCAGGCCTTATCAGATATTTGGAAACAGTGTCCTACTCCTGCCCAAGGCAGGTGTTGCTGAGGCCACTGACTTGAAGAGGACAGTTGGAGAATTCCTCTCATCTGAAGACAGGTCTTTGAACCTGAGAGCAGCATGGTTTTAAAGGACAGTCAGATAGCAGCCATGGCTGTACCTTGCTGATGGAGGAAACTCAGAACAGGTGAGTTGTGCAGAAGGGCATAGCTAAGGATGAATCAAAATAAGATGAAATATGGAACCTTCTTCCAGCAGCTTAGGAATCCATCATTCTCTTCATATTCTGTTCTTTTTCAACAGTGCAAGTTGTTCCTTGAAATTTGAAATCTCTGCAGAGAAAATGTGCTTTTAATTCTCAACAATTATGTCAGTGTCCATGATCTCCCCTGGTAAGAATTTAGCCCAGACCATATTTTTATGTCCAAGTTACTATCCCGTGAGAACAGAAGTTTATAGTGGGTTCTGACAGATCTCCTTTAAGTCTACAGTGACACTATCATTTCAGGTGTTATTTATTAATTTGTATTAAAACATAATAAGTATTACTGAAGTAACAGGACTTTTTAAAGCAAAATACTGTTTTGAAAGCTGTCTCAAATGTCAAACAGAATGCATTTTGCATTAGTTCTGTATAAATTTTTATTGAATTCAAACTTTTAAATAAATCTTCCTATATCTAATGCCTCTTATCAAAGCACAAAAACCCATTATCTGATTATAAGAAGAACCTCAGAACTCACTGTCTTCAAATTTAATGGACTCCTGATGCTTTCTTCCCTGCCTAGACTGTTTTTAAGACATTTTACAGTATTTTATACATTATAAATGGATTCCATTCTTGGCTTAGTAATTCACCTAATGGACAATGGATACAAAAAAGCTCTAACTCCAGGGACATTAAATTGGTTCTAAACTCTGAAAATTACAGCTTTTACAAAAAGAAGAAAATACTAAAAACATGTCTAATGCAACACTGCATCTCATTTTCCACTACCTTCAGAATCTGTCTAAAAGCTCCTAAATTTCTTAATGACACAATATGTTAAAATTGCATTCCTTTATATTTAGATCTCTAAAACATTTTTTTTGCAACCTTGAGGAGATCCACCAGCAAATGAAAAAAAAAAAAACCAGAACCAAAACACCATGCTTGACATTCCAATAGCTGTGAACACAGAAAGCTCTACACTGTACAAAATAAATGCTGACCATAGTCAAACCTGAGCACGTCAGAGAAAAGCAAATACTCTTTTGTAATGAATGGGATCCTACATGTCACTTTGGATAAGCAATAGAACATAGAGCTACTTAACGTAAGACACACAACTGCACTGTACAGAAAGGTCCACCATAAAGACCTTTGAAGTCTTTAATCTGAACCATAATTTCTTCCCTTGGATCCTCTGCTGTAGGAGTTTTCCGTGGCCAGCAATGCAGCAGATGTAGCACCATCCCTCTGTCTGCTGCTCTCTTTCCTGACTCTCAGCAAAGCTGTAGGATCTATTCTTTGACCTTACACATCTTGACAGCAACAAGCCGTAGAGAGAAGGGAAAGAGCAGCCTTTGCTTGCCCCATTAATTTGTATTGCTGTAGAAAGGCGATGCAGGGGTGGAGGAAAGTATGCTTCCAAATTCCTGCTTCTAACATCACTTCCTGAAGCAATGGAGTTTTATGACATTATTAAAGTAAATAAAAATCAAAACAAACAAAACACACCAAAAAACCCCCCCACTTAAAAAAGACACACAGAAGAGGGGAATCCATTCTTCAAATGTCTACTAGTAGTTTTTCAGCTTTAAAACATTTTTTAGAAAATATATAAATATATATACCACACTACATAAAATCAGTTCTATTTCTACTTATACTCAGTTTGGTTTCTACTTATACTACCGCTTTTGTTCTGGTAACAAAAAAAAAAAAAGAAAAAAAGAGCAAAGGAATACACAGCTGTAAATGTATATCCTAGGCCATACAATTCACTATAAATCTCATTCATATATTCCCCTCTTATACAGTAGTCCTTCACCTCATGCTAAAGTCCCAGACTCACACAGGTTCAAATATTCACAGATTAAAAGAATGGTAGGGGCTGGACCTCTGAAGATCATCTAGTCCAACCTGCCTGCTAAAGCAGGATCACCTAGAGCAGGATCATAGAATGATAGAATGATAGAATGATAGAATCATAGAATCATAGAATCATAGAATAGCATGGGTTGGAAGACACCCCAAGGATATAGAGCTCCAACCCCCCTATCACAGGCAGGGCCACCAACCTCAGGCCTGGATCTACACAAGGTTGCCCAGGGCCCCATCCAACCTGGCCTTGAACACTTCCAGGGACCGGGCATCCACTACTTCTCTGGGCAGCCTGTTCCAGCACATCACCACACTTTCTGTAAAGAACTTCCCCTAATATCCAATCTAAACCTTCCCTCCTTCAGTTTTAATCCATTCCCCCTTGTCCTGCAATTGTCTATCCTTTTAAAAAGTTGAATCCCCTCCTGCTTATAAGCTCCCTTCAGGTACTGGAAGGCTGCAATGAGGTCCCCCTGCAGCATTCTCTTCTCCAGGCCGGACAAGCCCAGCTCCCTCAGTCTCTCTTTGTAGGGCAGGTGCTCCAGCCCTCTAATCAGCTTTGTGGCCCTCCTCTGAACCCTCTCCAACAGTTCTACATCCTTCTTGTATTGGGGGCCCCAGATCTGGACACAGTACTCCAGGTGGGGCCTCACAAGGGCAGAGTAGAGAAAGACAATCACCTTGCTGTCCCTGCTGGCCACCCCTCTTCTGATGGAGCCCAGGATACCATTGGCCCTGAGAGCTGCAAGAGCACACTGCTGGCTCATGTTAAGTTTCTCATCCACGGTGACACCCAGGTCCTTCTCAGCAGGGCTACTCTCAAGGAGCTCTTCTCCCAGTCTGTATCTATGTCTGGGATTCTTCCGGCCCAAGTACAACACCTTACACTTGGCAGTGTTGAACCTCATTAGGTTCACCCAGGTCCATCTTTCCAGCCTGTCAAGATCCCTCTGGATGGCTTCCTTTCTTTCTAGGGTGGTCGACCACACCACTCAGTTCAACCTTCTTCTCAGCATGGTGTCAGCACTGAATATAGACACAATTGCTTAGAGCTGTGTCCAGTCACACCCACCAAACATCCAAAGACTGAGATTTAGAAGATCCTTGTTCAACCTGCTCCAGTGTTTAATTCCATATATCAACTTAGAACCATAAACGTTTACTCTTTCCCTAAGTCAAGGTTGGTATGGATCAAAGCATGTCAGTTGTGTTTCCTCTAGGTATTTTTTCTGCTGCATTTTTGTGAAATCAGATAGAGATTGCCAAATTCTAGGTTAGGGAATATGGAAACCTTAGCAGATGGTAAGAGCAATATATTCAAAGATTTCTGCCAGAAAGTGAAGCTAGCTTTCCCATGTTTGTACCTCTCTATTTATAAACTTTAATGTGAATAAAGATTTCTTCCCTAACAATTTATGAAAAAATGAATTTTAGCCCACAGCCATTTTTTCCTGATACACACATCTCTACGACTCAAGTATTAAGGCTTGGGTTCAAACAACGTCCATGTTAACACTGGCACAACTAAAAAAATGAAGCCCAAAATGAACACTGAGAAAGGGAGGAAGATAGACAAAAAGAGAGAAAGACAGAGGGAAGGGAAAGGCAAAGGGAAGGAAGGAAGGAAGGAAGGAAGGAAGAGGAAGGAAGGAAGGAAGAAGGAAGGAAGGAAGGAAAGGAAGGAGAAGGAAGGAAGGAAGGAAGGAAGGAAGGAAGGAAGGAAGGAAGGAAGGGAAAGGAAGGAAGGAAGGAAGGAAGGAAGGAAGGAAGGACGGAAGGAAGGACGGAAGGAAGGAAGGAAGGAAGGAAGGAAGGAAGGAAGGAAGGAAGGAAGGAAGGAAGGAAGGAAGGAAGGAAGGAAGGAAGGAAGGAAGGAAGGAAGGAAGGAAGGAAGGAAGGAAGGAAGGGAAGGAAGGAAGGAAGGAGGAAGGAAGGAAGGAAGGAAGGAAGGAAGGAAGGAAGGAAGGAAGGAGAGGAAGGAAGGAAGGAAGGAGAAGGAAGGAAGGAAGAGAAAGGAAGGAAGGAAAGGAGGAAGGGAGGAAGGGAGGAAGGGAGGAAGGGAGAAGGAGGAAGGGAGGAAGGGAGGAGGGAGGAAGGAGGGAGGAAGGAAAGGAGGGAGGGAGGGAGGGAGGGAGGGAGGGGAGGGAGGAAGGGAGGGAGGGGAGGGAGGGAGGGAGGGAGGGGGGAGGGAGGGAGGCAAGGGAGGAGGAAGGAGAGGACGGAGGAGCGGAGAAGGAAGGAAGGAAGGAAGGAAGAAGGACGGAAGGAAGGAAGGAAGGGAAGGAAGGACGGAAGGAAGGAAGGACGGAAGGAAGGAAGGAAGGACGGAAGGACGCGGACGGAAGGAAGGACGGCCGGAAGGAAGGAAGGAAGGACAGGCAGGCCGGACGGAAAGGACGGCAGGAAGGAGGCGGAAGGAGAGGACGGGCCGGACGGCCGGACGGCCGGCCGGAAGGGACGGTCGGACGGACGGCCGACGGGAGGGAGGGAGGGCAGGACGGAGGGAGGAGGGAGGGAGGGCGGTTGAGGGCGGGGCGGGCGTGCGGAGGGCGAGGGCGGGAGGGAAGGCGGAGGAAGGGAGAAGGGGACGGGCGGAAAGGGAGAAGGGAGGAAGGGAGAGGGGGTCC